>RJJA01000029.1:24604-51608 GCA_003724045.1 Lepidurus arcticus | reverse complement strand
CCCCCCCCCCCTTTTTGCTGCGTCGGGTTTTTGTATCGGGAACCGTTAAGTGGAAGCGTAAACCCAAACAATTTTCATGTGGTCACTTTAGACCCCATTTGCTGAGGGAGTTAAAAGCTGAAGGAGGATATCCAGGGCATATCCATCTTATTTTGGCTTCAAAGAAGGACATTTCGTAATGAGTTTAACGGAGTATTGGCTACGAACGAAAATATCGCCACCATGTGTTGCCCGTATTCATGGAGAAAAGGACTTGGGCCTAGATTGAAATTGACAGAGTGGGGTGGGCTGGGAAATTATTCAGCTCCAGACTCTACAAACAGCTAAGGCTAAGTTTAGCTTTTCTGTCATAAACTCGAGCTGTTATAGAATACTGTGACCGGCCATAGAAAGAGGTTAAGAGCTCGAATTGAAAATTTATGACGCAGGTATCGGCGGTTATATTTTGGCGGCTCAATAGTAGTAATATAGTGCCGCTGGTGCCGACTAAAAGAGGAAATATGGAACTATATTTTTATCCCACACTTAAATAAAAATCGGGTTCACCTCTTAAATTGCGAGCTCTTTTTAATTTTATATGAAAATTCTGCAACATGTTATTTGGAAGTGTGGCAATTTCGAGCTATACTTTTGTTTGCTGTTTATATAGGGCGTTTTAGGGGCTTACAAGTGTTTCTACGTTCGGAATTTGCCAAATGTTTTGTATTCAGTTAATATACTTATGTCAAAACTTGATTAAGCTATTGTGGTGGTGGTCGTTGTTGCACTTAGCCTTAGGTATTTGTGGACAGGTGGGTCCCACATGGATGAGAAAAACTAGAAAGAAAATAAGGAACTGTCAGAGAAAGTTCGACTGGCATGAGCTAGTGATTTACGGCGATTCGTAGTTGTCGAGCAGCTTTCTTCTCCAAAGAATTCGCTGCAAGGTGAAAGAAGTTTTTTGTACCCCATAAGGCGTAAAGCTTGAGACATTTATACCTTATATCAGAAAGTTCTTAATTGCATTGTAAATTTGTTTGCATCTTCGAGATAAATTATCCGAACAGAAGATTCGCTTAATTCTGGCAAGACGTCATGTTTCAGTTATCCTAAACTTTCCTGTACCCTATATTTTATCCGTGAAGTCATTCATCGGCGTTCAAGTATTTGGACCAAGATCATTTTAATAGGTTTTCATTTTGTTTTGACTCATTCTTTTGTTGAAACCTAATTAATATCGTTGGCTTAGAAGAGGGGAAAAGAGGGGGAAATTGTGTAGCTTACCACAACTTATATTTAACCTTCAGTGCTTCACACATCCCGCCAGTGTACTATGTTGATGGATGAATTGGTCTTGTTGGCTTGATGGATTTTCATTATTTGGTTCTTCCTTTTTCTGCCGATCCTTAGTACAGGGGTTGGGTATTTTCCAATACATCAGGTCAGGGATCTTAGTAGAAAGGGTTAGAAGAGTGGTGCAGTTAATTTGGCTTCGTGGTCAGGCGGAGGGTGTGTCAGGGCTTATATTTGGTCTGTAGAGGCTAATGGCGGCGAAAATCACTCCAGACAGACCGTTGCTCTGCAAAATCGAAAGCGTCCTGGTTTCATCTTTTTGCTGCCCTAGTGGGGTACTTATCATTAGGGAGAATAAAGATAGTTATACGTTGAACCTATTATAGATTTGGGCAGTAGACGTCTTTTCTTTTCTTCTTTCTCGGAAGTTTCGTAGTTTTACATGTCAGTTTTTGGTTTAAATGATGTGATTTCATCAGTTATTAAATATATTAAAATAATAGTAGCCTTCCAAGCATACAAATCTAGCTTCTGTAGTGATATTTTATTTCCGTCGTGGGTGATATAGTAATTGAGCTATTAAAGAAGCAGATTTAGAGAAAAAGGATCACGTGGATTTCTAGTATCAGAGACGTATCAGTATTCGTGGTACACGACAGACTTGTTGACTGTTTTAAAGCAGGGAAATAAACAGTAACCATGGTAACGGGCGCCGTTAAGCCGCGCCTTGGTTTGTCTGTGACGTCACGACCCACAAGCTTGCATGTCATTAACTCGCGAACGGCTACTCCCAAAAACTGTGAAAGAAGTTCGTCGTTCTTAGAATAATGTAATGTGTTTACATCCACCAAAATGGTCGCTATTGTCCCTTAAATTGTGCGTTGCACGCAATAAATAAGAATCTGTTTGTGTCGCGCATCATTGTCCGTTACCCTGTTGTGCGTTTGGAACGAAAACAGCGGGCATTCTTGTAATCTGGAGACAATTCGATTAATCTTGTTTTGAAGCTTAGTTGGACTTTGTCTTATGCCAAAGTTTTTTAACGTTAAGGTTGGATGTAGAGGGAACTATATTCTACCTACGACGTCTTGTTTGTTTTGTAGTTTTTTCTTTACCAATCGAGTGTAAGACGAGCTAGTGCAGTCTATTTTAGCTTTAGCTATCAAGTTACTTATACACCAAGCCCGAGACTATTACAGTTAATAGTAATACTGCCAAGGTAATTAGATTATATGGGAAAGGGATTTGGTGACGCGGGAAATTGGAGGAATCGCGGAGTCGTTAGATGTTGCTAGGACCGGAAAGAAACCAGGCTGTACGTACAGGAGAGAGCACAGAAATCGGGGGTTCTCCCTATTTTCCAAATGGAAAAGCAAGCGGAACTCGATAAATGGCTTCCGCGCCTACGTGTCAAATTTATTTCTTGGGAAAGTTTTCATTTTCGTTGGTTTTTTTATGTGTTCTTATAGAGGAACATAACATGTTTTTCCTCCAGTTTTTCTGTTCTCAGAAGAGATGAAATGGTTTTGGCTTTTATACTTAAAGCTCGCTAATAAGCAAATACTTCTGCTTGGTTTTCGGAAGAAATTCGAAGAGACAATTACGTTTTTTACGTGCTTTATTCCGCTCTTTGAAACGATTAGAATTGGGAACTAACAGCTTGTTGGCATAAGACGGCTCTGCAAAGAAAGGGGAGTTTCTAACTTTCTTGCATGACTAACAAAAGACGCATAAAATGTGAAGCTCGTATTTCGAGTAAACTTCTCAAAGTAAAAGGCTCAGTGCGCAGACAAAAGAGCGACACATGTCTTTGTTCGGAGGGCAACAAGCGTGAGATTTGTCCAGAGAGATGCTTATTCTATACGGATGACTTATTTCAATGGAGATTATACCAAATTGTGCTTTTCTTCTCAAAGTAAAAGTTTCTAATGAAAATACACAATATTTTGCGAAAAAAGGAATAACTTGGAATAGTTCTTAGTTCTTACATTCCGCGAATCCTACGAGGACTTTGTGTTGTATGGTACTTTTTCTCCGAGTTTTTATCACGGAGCCCAAATGGCGCAAGTTTAGCACACTTAGGGCTAGATGATACATATAATCACCTGGACAAGCAAGCTATCTAGCTTCCTGTTCTGTTTTTGCTGTCTTTTTCAATGATTGAAAGCAAAATGTTCCTGGGGGAGCAAAGTGCCCAGTGAGTAGTCCCAAACTTGCTGCACTCAGCTTTTAACAGACTTTGCAAAACAGGACAGAATGCTTTGGTTATTTTGTCCAAAGTAACCTAACTTGATACTTAGAGAATTATTGAACTCAATGCACACGAGTATGAGCATGCACTTAGGATGCACGTTCCTCTGCCCCTTCCAGAAACTCAATTTGCATATTCAGAATGGCTGGTACTTTCCATACAGTCGCTCTCTATACAATATAACGGGGCTTGCACTCGACCTATCGCACTCGACACGAAAAACGCGTGATTCCTGTCACCGTGACCGCAGTATATATAGTGCCATGCTGCATTGCAGTTAAAGCCATTTGGCGAAACTGAACAATTATGACTGGTTTTGCGCCTTGTTAATTTGTGAGGGTTAATTAGGATTGTAATGTTCGCCCATAAACAAGCTTCCGACGTCCTATTTAGTTGTGTCTCAAGCCTTTCGATCGCGTTCTGTATAGTGGTGCATGGGTGCCCCCCTTGCTACACTGCTCTCGTGCTCTTCGAGCTGCAGCAAGGCAGTTACTACTATAAGCCCTTCACGTTCTATAGCATGCTCGAGGATCATTCCGAGTCCGACTCTGACCGGAACAAGTCGAGCACCCTGTGAAACATGTGTCAACCCTATTCTAGTGGTGTGATCCTATAGCAATCCTAAGTTTAAACGCCCCCTTTCTGAAGCCGTGGCTTAATTCCTTCACACTATTGCAAGTTGTGAAGTTGCGTCACCAAGTGTGTGATACTCCACTTGGTGTACGGGGTCTGTCAAAAGCCCCGTTTGAGATAATTAACATACAGTATTTATTTTTGAATGGCTTATTGCGTTATAAAATGCGATAATGGAAAGGGTGTAGTATGTAAAGGCTTTATAGTGTAGCCCGGCAAATTACCGTACCGTAACAATGTCCCCAGCGCTGTGGTCAAGTTCTCAGTGAAAAGAGCGCGTTTTCCTCGCAAAAATTTCGACTACTGCTATTGTCCGCTGGGTGTTATGGAGTGTCGTAATAGTTATCGAAGCGCGGGACAGTTGTGCGAGTATATGTCCGTGTCCGTATTTCATTAGGAACTGCTTGCGAAGAGCTAGTGACAGGCGTGAAATGAAAAGTTGTCGCCGCCAATGATAAAGCCCGTGCTGCTGGCTACACACCAGCTGTGCCAGTGACATATATGGTTCACTTGTATAGATTGACTCATTTTCTTTCTTTTTTTCACTTCGTTCTTCCTACCTTGGTTCTTTTTTCGGGATGCAATTTCTGTTTCGGTGTGAGCAAAAGTCTGGGTCAAAGCCTATAATACGCGGATCTATGTGTTGACAGTTCAAGCAATGTTAAGAAGAATAGTACTGGACCATGAAATCCAAGGCAGGTCGAAGACATAGCGCTGTCGAAGTTGACTTGCCCAGTCTCGGTTTATCTCCACTAACTGACCGTCAGCAAAAGAAATGGCTGGCAATTGCTGTTATGTTGACAGTTATTGCAGTGACCATTATAGGACCTGCCGTTTTTCTCTTGCTCCGTGCGTGCTTAAGTTTTCTCTTAACAAAGCATTTATTACATTAATCCTGGTTACTGATCTACGACTTTGATTTGATTTTTCTTGCAGACGTGCCCTATCAGCCCCGTGCGCCCGTTGTGGAAGGTATTATGAACACATCGCCTCATCCTTGTATACATTATTGAACCAGAGAGCATGGTCTGGTATTGTCGGAAAACAATAGTCGCGAGGTATACGGGAAAGATGATATAGAATAGAAGTTAAAATTGAGAAACCTTGCGGGTAAGAACAAAAATTCTCCATAGTAACGAGTTCCTTTCGTGGAAACGTTAGGACCGAAGGAGTTGGAATACTTTCCCGCTTGTTTAAAAAAAAAACTTTAGTCGAAGACTTGTCAGCCGCTTTTATTTTCCTCGTTTTTTTCTTAGTTTCTTAATGTTTCATATTATGTTTAAGCTTGGGTGACGCGCGCTCCTGTGTCATGGCAACTTTATTACGAAGCTATGAAAACATAAAATATAAGCCTGAAACTCATACCTTCTTATGTTTGCTAGAGCCTTGTGAAGCTACTCACTGTGCATATGGGGCCAGTTGCATTACTGATGAGGAGGGCAAAGCGGCCTGTCGATGTATCGAAACATGTCCTGCTGTGGGAAACCCTACTTTACAGGTCTGTGGCACGGACAACCATACCTACTCTTCCGAGTGTTTTTTGAAGAAAAAGGCGTGTGAAGATGATCAGCATTTACGAATCAAGAATTTGGGCGAATGTGGTAAGTATAGTTGTCGTCGACTGGGGTGTTTTCCGTGTCTTTAAAAATGAAAACTAAAGAAACAACAATCACTCCCGCACTTGTCATGCACCTACGCGTATTCTGAACAAGCGCAAGTTATCAAGACTTTTAGAATCTACAAGTAGTAGAATTTTCGCCCCCAGTTTGCATCGTTCAAGTTTTGAATTTCCGTTTTCCCTCGAGGAGTATGCGTTATTGACAAATCGCGGCAAACGAGGAACGCGGAGAGAAGCTTATTCCCTGGCGTTGTTATACGTCTGAAATACATTGAAGAAACATGCAGCGTAAATACTGAGAAAGGGAAGGTTTTCCTCCCTTCTTGCGGTTTCGTATACTGAAAAAAGGAATACACATAACGAGTGCATTATACATCCTGAAATTGCTGTCTGTCTGGGCCTCAACACCCATGCCAAGGTTTTTTTCGTGCGCCCTAAACGTGGAATTAAACATTGGGAGCTTTTATTAGATGTGATATTAAAAAGTAAGCATCTTGGTTTTATTTTATTCATCGTCTTCATGCAATGGGAGAGTCGTTCTTTTCCTCAAGTTTGCTATTTTTTTTATGATAGCGTGGCATGTCTCTTCCATGCTTTTCTTCCATGGCAACCTAATAATATTGCTACTTTGCTGGTAGGTCTTATACACTCATTCGCCGGAAAACTAAAAAGAAATATTCTCGAGGTTTATAACATATAGGTTTTATTTTTACCATAGTCTTGCTGGGCAGTTTATCGAACGATCCGAACTGGCGTTTCTTCCCAAGCGAACTTAAATGACACTTACGTACCAAGAAACTTATACTGCTGTGGGCAGGGGGGGGGGTTGCTTAGGATTATTTTTTTCCCCGGCCAAAGTCACAAGTTTGTGGGGGCTAAAACTTTGTCTTGGGGAGAAGACAACGCAATTGCAAATAGCTACAATAGAAAAACGAGCCCGTAACTAGATGAAAAGCGGCGAAAGCCAAGTCTTAGCATCAGCAACTTGTTTCATTTTCTATTGACAAACTCCGTGGTCTCTATATGCCATTCGCATGCCGAATTAGGCCAAGAATTTCGAAGGGTTCTGTTTCTGTTACCTTTCGGGAAGACGCAGCTTGCAGAAACCTTGGCGTTTCAGGAAGCGTGTTCAAATGGCTAACCAGATTGCCTCCAGGCCCACAAATGAGCGTTTCCATGTCAGCCAAGCAAAGTTTTGCTGCCACTGAAACATCCAAGACCGAACTAAGAGCTCAAGTCCACATCCAAAGCACACGCGGGAGCTTTCATATCATAACAGGAAAATTAAGGTGTGCCAGCAAGGATTGCTGCAAAATTATGACAGTATATACTCTTGTGTCCTATCGACTACGGGTGTGTGTATTGTATTGTATACATGGGGTTCAGGTCGATATATATAGCATTGATATAGAACGTTCTTTAGTTTATGTATACCATTCACTTGGGGGCTTCTTTTAACAAAAACACGGAAGAATTCGACTTTTCTCTCTGCTTTTTTTAGCCCGTGAGACGCCTTTATTATCTCTCATTGCTTTTAGGAGTAAATTAAAACTTTGGTGAACGCAGAAGAACCTGGCATGAAGACTGGAGTTTGTTTTTTGCATGTATCATTAAACTTTACCTGCTCTTGTATTTTTTTATTATTTGCCTGCAAATGCGAGTTTTCCAGTCATTCTGTAAACAATGACTATGTGCTCCTCGGTATTTATTCCTCGCATTTTTGTCCTCCATTGTTAAAGTAATAGCCAATTTGATACTATTTCCTTGTTCAAGTGAAGGATACATAGGGAAGTGTGGGACGAACTTGAATGTTATAGAAAGTTTTGGAACAGAACGGTGTATTCTCTTTACATTTGGAAGATTTATCCTTTTGTTAGCATGGACTTTTCCCCCTGTTTTCTTTCCCTTATTTTTTTGTGAGTAATTGGCATGAGTCTCGTATTCGGAGAGGTCTAAGCTACTTGGTGTTCTTCGGTCCGCACGAGTCAGGAGTCGCTAAATTGGATTAAAGCATACTCCTTTCTTAGCTGGATATAGAGAGACTTTATGTATCTGTTTCAAATAAAGCAAAAAGCTTGATTTTTTTCACCGATGGCACAGCGATGCTATTCCCAAATCAGCCAAGTGGGGGGAATGCGTTTCTTTTAAGTTTAGCTCCATTTCTGTTACATGCAATGCTCGTTATTTTTCCTTGGGTACGTCTTTTGGGGGAATCTAAGGCTTTGTAAAAAGACGTTGAGTACGACACAGTATCCACTCCCGAACTACTTTGTTTACCGTTACGTTCTTACGGACCGCCCACTTACTTAGCCCGTCTCACAGCACACCGATACCAATATGGCACGTAAGGCTTGGATGTTAATAGCACACCTTCACAGCTGCAGTAATTAAACTGAACAAGAGAAGGCGTTTGGTCTTGGAACCGCCTACTTCCGACTATTTTTCTCTCAAGTCTTAAAAAAGCCGAGAAAAAGCTTTACATGACCCCAAACGAAAGTACACACAAGAGAACGTTCAGATGAACACAGCTCCTCAAGACTATAGCTGAAGCTCCCGCGTTGCTTGTAATTTTCCTAGGATGCTATAAAAGGTGTGTTTTATGATTATAGCCATTGAGGCCAACCATGTTTATATCTTCCCATGCCACACATTCTTCTTTCCAAGCTAAAGTCATCCTTCCCTTCAAGCATAAAAATGAAGACCAATGTTCAGGGAAAAGACTAGGAAGCAACCAACGCCCTTTTATGTCCGGGCCAACATTCTTGTCAGGTCACCTGCCAACCAATTCATGCTTTTATTGATTACCCGTTTCTTTGTAAATAAATATTTCATAGTTAGTTCGCTTTCCTTCTTAGTTTTGCTCGCCCAGAATCACACACAAATATAGGGTAAAAGTTATAGAACAAAAGAATTCAAATTACAGTGCCCAGTTAAACTATTTTTAGTAGTTGTGGTACTTCCCTTTACAGAGCAGAATCGCTATTTGCAGAACCATTTGGCGGCATTTGCCATTTTTTCTTTCTGCTTTTTTTCTCTCACTTTTAGTAATAAGTCGACAAACATTTCTGTGCTGCACACAAACATTGGGGACTAGCACTGCGCTATTGTATTCCCGGGTTGTTCTGACATGTGGTCATCTTTTCTCATTCCACTCAATTTTCTTTATCCTTTGGGATTCTTACTGTAACGTATCAGGCCGTAAATCATGCGCGGTCCCTGGAGTACAATGTCATAAAGCGAGTAAGTGAGAAATAAGCTAACCACACGAGGTATACTGTATATATACATCCCAAGCTTGTTTAAGCCTTCTTTTGCGGCTGTTTCTTTGTTTTGTTTTTGCATCCGCCAGGAACGATTCCCTGTTTCTCTACATAAGGAGCAAACTATGGTTGCTAATGCTGACGGAATTTGGGGGATCATACACGGTATGGACTTCCCCAGATGCGTGTTATGACGCAAGAGTTGCGAACGGGGAAGGCGCGCAGCTCGCTCACTTCCGCAGGCTCAGGCAGCAAACTCCTTGGCGTAGGACAACGAAGGAGCGAAGCAGTAAGCCCAAGCAAGTGGTATCGCTCCTTCCTTGTATTCCGTTATTGCTGTCACGGACTGTTGAAAAACACCTGAGTTTTTTCCTACTTGTCAAATTAAATTCTTTCAAGTGACCTCTCTCCCACTCCATAGCAAATCTCCTATTACCGCGCCACCCCAAATAATAGTTTTCCAATTTCTGTATTATTCATTGTTGCACATCGTGCTTCCTATTGTTACGCTATTCACATAACCCGTAACATTGGAACATTTGCTTTTTACACGGCGAGGGAGGAAAAAAAAGTCGAGGCCAAAAGTACCGCAAAGTTATGCACCAGGAAATTGAATTGTTGGCGAGATCCAACCCAGACACATATTGCTGAGTTTTAGACGGTGTGCTTTTTTGACATTGTGCGAGATAACACTTGCAGAAGAAAGTTTCTATAAATTAGTTATAACTGCATAGAAATTGCCGCGGAAAAAGGGCAAACTTTCTTGGGGTAAACGAAGTTTTTCTTAGAAAGAAAAGAAAAGTTTTCCAGATATTAAATGTTGGCTCTTTTTCTTTCCCGTGAGACGTGGAATGGTCCGGTGTTTTGCAAGAGTAACTGCGGAAACTTGTTGACTAGGGTTTGGGGTGTTTAGATCCTTTTCTTCTGTGATTATGTTTGAGTTTAGCTTTGATTCGCAGTGCAGCTATCGAGTCGCACATTCCACCTCGCAAACTTTGTTCGAAACGTAATTCTTCGACCGTAGCATAGCTAATTTGCAAAAGACTGCTGAGGGCAAATGCCAAGTATTAACGTGGGTCATACGTGTAAAGAAGCACCTAGTAAAGAACATTTTGACAGCAAAAGTTCGAGCCGAATTAAAAGGGAAACCAGTACTAATTAGTAGGTTGAGGGCAATTTTGGTGTTTATTGCTTCTTAAGTGGGCGGTGCAGCAGTGTCTACATTTCCTGTTCGCTCCCCTGAAGAAACAAACCAATAAATAGAAAGAATACCCAAGCGGAGGAGCTGACACGGATCGATACCTTGTTATTTGTATTATTTGGTGGGCGAACATTGCTGCCTTGCGACTCTTCTTTCTGTATCTCAGTTTGACCGCGGGGTTTGCTAGATTTTATGGACGCTAAAAGTTGACAACGGAAATTCTCACACTAGCTGGGCTGTCCCATCCTTCACCCCCCCTAAAAAATCCATTTTATATCCATCTATGCGTTCCTTAGTGTATATTACTTCCGTGGGCATATTATGGCTCAGCCTTGTTTGCAGAATAAGTGTCACTTACGTTTTGGCTTGTTATGTGTTCCCGCCAGAAATTCCGGATCCATGCCTTAGCTTACAATGTCAGCCTGGAGCCAAGTGTATTCCTGCGCAAGACGGAAGAAGCGCAATTTGCCAGTGTTCGACCAGGTAATTTTTTTTAAAATTAAAAAAATGACAAGGCGACAAGGTATGGAAAAAAACAGTCCTGAAACAAGATGACCGGATTTAATTACACATTCTGATCATTTTTACGAGCTTAATCAGCCCTATACTTGGCCACGTTTCTTTACTTTAATGTTCTGACGTTCCTGAGATGATCTCCGTTTCTTCGCTGCTTCCTTCTTTCTTTTCCTGACATGGCAATTTGGTTCACTGTCAGCGTGTCATGTTCACTATGTAGCCACTTGATTAGG
Organism: Lepidurus arcticus; assembly: GCA_003724045.1. Lineage (NCBI taxonomy): Eukaryota > Metazoa > Arthropoda > Branchiopoda > Notostraca > Triopsidae > Lepidurus > Lepidurus arcticus. The sequence goes on along the minus strand of RJJA01000029.1, from coordinate 40,624 downwards.
TAGCTTAGTTTTGGCACTAGATCCAACTTCCGAGCAATGACCATTTGGAAGGGGCACAATTGTCATCCCTATATTGTTTGCCTTGTCTGAAGTTTCGTATATGACGGTTTCAGATGGAAATTTAAACCATCCAGCCCAAACTTGGCAATTTATGTTCTCATTTACTTAAGTATTTACATTGCTTCTTGCAGGTGTCCTAATTATGGAGACAGTGCTGGTTCACGACCTCTGTGCGGAGCAGATGCGAAGGATTATGCCAACATGTGTGAACTACACCGTGCAAGTTGTCTCACTAATCGTCAGATCGAGATTAAATTCCAGGGCCTTTGTGGTACTCAATAGTTATTTTTTTGGGGGGAGGGGTTCATAATTCTATGGTTTTACCGCATAGCATTTTTGTAGATCCTTGCAGCAACCTGACGTGTCCAGCGGATCAAATTTGCCAGCTCGATGAAGAGCGAAGAGCGCATTGTCGTTGTGGAGGCTCGTGCCCACCCGAATTCCAGCCCGTTTGCGGTAAAACTTTTCTTCTAAGCTTTCCTTGCCTTTAATTAATCTGGGAACGAAAACTTTTAAATTAGGTTCTGACGGACGAACTTACAGCAACGAATGTATGCTAACGAAGGAAGCTTGTCGCGGACAAAAAGGACTTCGTATTTTATACCGGGGACAGTGTTCGTCGGGTGCGTTTTTATTTGGAACATTAATTTAAAAAAAAAACTTTTAACGTTTCCTTATTCATTTGTTTATTAATTAAGGAATCAACCCTTGCGCTACGGCAGCCTGTAAACCTGGAGAAGAATGCCAAATAAATAAATTCGGTATCGCTCGGTGCGTTTGCCCCGGTCCTTGCGCTCCCATTTTGAAGCCCGTTTGTGGTACTGATCGTAAAACGTTTGACAATGAATGCGAATTGAAGAGACACGCTTGCCTTCACCAGCGCGATACCAGTTTAGCTTACGTGGGTACTTGCGGTAAGCATTTCTAGTTCCCTTCGGCCGGTACTTGCTTTTATACCCATACTTAACGTGTGATTAGGAAGTTCCGGATGCGCGTACCATGAATGCCCTCCAGGCGGATTCTGTGTGGAAGTTCAAGGGCAACCTACCTGCGAGTGCTCGTCTTGCGGAGGCGAATTCGACCCTGTCTGCGGTAATACTTTAAAGTTTATCTGCGCTAAAGTCAATTTCTCCTGCTCCAACCATGTAATATTTTTCTAATGACTAGGTTCGGATGGCGTTTCTTATACCAACCCGTGCCGGTTGAGATTGGAGTCCTGTAGGACTCATAAGGCGATTAGCGTCTTATACAAAGGGCTCTGCAGTAAGAATATTTTTTTTTTCATTTTTCTTTCTTTAGTTTTAAGCTGGCTTGGAAGTTTTTTTTCCTGTTTTTTTACACATCGTGCTAAGCAAAAGAGAAGATTTCTTCTTTACGAATTTTTTTCTTGATCTTTTCTTACACAAGACTTTCTGGGAGATGTCAGTCAAACTGGTAAGGCTTCTGACTTTAGATACAAAATTCAAATGCCAAAAAAATGCGGTTTATTCACTAAGGTTTCCTGAGACATTCTTGTTGTGTTCTTTTCCCTCCAGACGGCTGCGAAAGTAAACAATGTGACTTTTATGCGACTTGCGAGAGTGATGGCATGGGAACAGCTCGTTGCGTCTGCCCACGCGGTTGCATGGATGTAAGCAATCTTCGTGTACCGTAGCAATTTCCTTTGCGCTATTCCACTAGTTAATTATATACACTTTTTTGTTTCTAGCAACCGGAGATGAAAGTGTGTGGGACGGACGGAACTACATATCGTAACGAATGCGAACTCAAAGCGGCTGCTTGTAGGAAACATCAGTTTATCGTCATAGCTTCAACGGGCGATTGCGGTAGATTATTTATACAAACTCCGGCTCTATTTGACTTGAAATCCTCCCCTTCCCCTTTTCTTCTTCATCCTTTTTTTATTGCAAACGCTGCTCTACCAGATCTATGTAAAAATGTACGGTGCAAATTCGGAGCACGTTGCGAAGACGGGATTTGTGTTTGTCCCACAATCTGTCCATCAAACCCGAGCGTGAGCGCTGAGGTTTGCGGATCGGACGGGAAAAACTACTCCAGCGAATGCGAAATGGAGAGGAAAGCTTGCGAGATGAAAACGTCGTTACACATTATGCAAAATGGGCCATGCCAACCTCTGCTAGGTAAGTTGATTTCCGCGAAAATGTTGCGGTTTTGTTACTAACGGACGCAAAATTATGCTAAACTGGTAACTTGATCCTGATTTCGGGTGAAGGTCACGAGGTAACTACCCACATAACCCGCTCGCGCTTCTCAACTAAAAACCCCATCCATTCTGAACCGGTTATTAACCCGCCCCCCCTCGCATACGTCCCAACGACACCAGACCCACTCTGCGCCCAAATTAAATGCGACTATGGGGCTGTTTGTGAACGCGGACCCGATGGATACCCACGGTGTTCCTGTCGTGCTCATTGCCCCTCGCCCGTGGGCCCAGTGTGTGGCTCGGATTTGAGATTATACCCTTCGGAATGCGCTATGTTAAAAGAAGCCTGCGAGAGACAGACTGAATTGCGGTTACGGCCTTTGCAACTTTGCGAAGGTGGGGATCTTGCCTGCTTTGCTATTCTAACAACAGACTGTGACTTTTTCTTGTCCTGTTTGTCTCCGTAAATCCAGCTTTTGGTTGTGCCACATCCTCGTTATTACTTCCATCTATGACTGACTGACGATACCCTATTTCCTTAGGGGCAGACTACATCAACCCTTGGCATGGAAACCATACATACGTAAGTTGTAAACAAAGTCCCTATGGTTGCTGCCCAGATGAAAAAACTTCTGCACCAGGGCCTCGAGGTGCTGGCTGTCCGTCGACCTGCAACTGCAATAAATTAGGTATTCACGGTTCAGTTCTTTTGGATTTCCGTAAGCAAGTGAGGCTGCTGATACTTTTTTATTTCAAAGCTTCTGCCTCGTAAAGCATGGTTGAAATGAAGGTTTTTTTAACATTTTTTTACGGTAGGATCTGTTACGGATACATGCGACCCACTGACTTTCCAATGCCAATGCAAAGTAGGGGTCGGAGGTCGTCTTTGCGATCGCTGTGAACCGGGCTATTGGGGATTGCACAAAAACATGGAAAGTGTCGACGGCTGCTCTCGTAAGTTTCTCAATACCCTATTCTAGTCTACTTATTCGGGTGACCGAAAGACGTGGATGTTTTATGACTGGTTATTACCTAGCGTGTGCATGTAATCCGTTGGGAGCGGCGCGAGCAGACTGCGAGCAAATGTCCGGACGTTGCGTGTGTCGACCCCATGTCGTGGGACACAAGTGTGACAGATGCCAAGATGGGCGTGCCATCGATCAAGCGCCAGGAGGTTGTGCAATTGGTAATTTCTAGACTTCGGTTCTCTCGTATCGATTGGCAAGAAAACTGTTGCGTTTTTTGGGGGTTCAAGCGTTTTAATCAAATTTTATTACATTTTTCGTCACAGCCACTTTGTCAGCATTTGGCTCTCCTACGTGTAAGGATATCCAATGTCAGTACGGATCAGAATGTCAAGAAATACGGGGAGGACAAGCTGACTGTTTCTGCCGAATGGACTGTGAATTAGATCCACCGCCAGACGAAGTAATGCATGCAAATGTTTTATTTCTCTGTTGTTGTTTATTAAAATTGTATTTATCTTCCTGACGGATCTTTTTATTTCCAATTATCAACTCAAGTTTCATATTTGCTGTTTCTATAGATGGTATGCGGTACCAATGGGCAATCGTATGCTTCGGAGTGTGAACTGCGACTGGATTCCTGTCGACGCCAAACAGAAATTATGGTAGCGTCATTTGGTGCTTGCATTGGTAAGATATTGTTCCGTTTGAAGGGAGTTTCAACGTTTTTTTTTAATTATTTTATTTTTCAGAGGATGGAGTAACAAGCCCGCCTTTATCTCATGCTGAATTGCGCGTTACAGAACCCCAAGGCAACGGATTATCTTATTCCAAGTCCACTCGGCATGTTCTGCCTTTGAACAAGGATTTGACTATGTTAGATTTGAGTCTAGAGCCAACTCAAAATCGTGATGCTAATCAAGTAATTGTATGACAGGGCAGAAGTTGGAATATAACCCGGTTTTGCATTAAGGTTGGAGTCAGCTACTACAGTTGGAGACCCACACCAGCCAGCGTTCAAGTCAAGGGCTTTTTAGGTGATATTTGCGTAGCAGACGCGGATTGCACTACACCGAATGCCATTTGCGCGAAAAATTTCTGTACTTGTGCTGATGGTTTTGCTGAATCGGAAAACGCCCGTTTATGCATAGGTAATGATGGTTCCTTTAACGTTCTAAAACACGCTCAGCAACCAATATATCTAATTTGTGTATTTTTCTCTAAAGGAAATTCGCCGTTAATAGATCCGGACACTGAACAGTCGTCATGTAGTTCACATCCTTGTCTGGGGGACTCCACGTGCGAGCCGTTGGGCGAAGAATCGTACGTTTGCCATTGTGGACCAGATCGCACCGGGCCCCAGTGCGAACATCGCATAAATGGTAAGGAAGTCTCTTTTATTTCATAAAGAGAAAAAGAAAACTTGTGGGAATAGCATGTGTATGGCTCGTGCGTGTTTTTTATGTATTTGATTAGATGATGACTGGGAAGGTGCGGAAACCCCGTCGTTGCATGGTCGTTCATACGTAATGCTACGTCGGATAAAAGCTCACGTTAAACTGCATATTGAGCTCGAATTTAAAGCTGAGACAGAGAGCGGGCTCCTACTCTACGCCCAACAACGTGATGATGGTACAGGCGATTTCTTTGCTCTAGCACTTGTAGATGGGTAAGTTCTCCCTTATTACGTTTTTTTATGTATTCCTACCACCTACCAGTCGTGAATATTCAATTGGTATATACAACAGCTGCACTGGTAGTTCTGGCTGATTTCCCTGTTTTCTAGGTATGTAGAATTCCGGTATAACTTGGGCAACGGTGTCGTCATCCTACGCTCTGCCGAACCTGTATCGCTCCATGAGTGGCACAAAGTTCTGGCGCAGCGCTATCGGCAAGACGGACTGCTGAGTATCGACCATGGTGAGCATGTAGCGGGAAAAAGCCCCGGCCATTTACGAGCCCTCGACTTGGAATCGAATACGTGGATGGGTTACGTGCCAAGCGCGCCGTTACGGTATGTCTCGTTATTTATATTTTAAAGGATTTTCAGGTTCGTTACTTTTCTGACTCTCCGTTCGTTTTATTTTCAGCGTGTACGATAACATTGGAACCCAGGCTGGATTTGTAGGGTGCATCCGCCGTGTCAAGTTAGGTCGTAAGCTACTGACATTCCAGTTACCCGATCCGAACAAAAGAAGTAGCTTGAACCACCCAAAATCCCTAGGAGAGGATCATGGTTCTAAGAACACACTTATTATGAAAACGGAAGCCATTACGCGTTGTGGAGATAATCCCTGCAGACGTCAGCCGTGCTTGCACGGCAGTACTTGTATGCAAACGGGCGGCAACAACTATTCGTGCCTCTGTTCTCCAGGGTATACAGGTAAACTTGCTACTTGTAACTCGCATGTCATATGTCCTAATTACTGAATATCCGGTTAGGTTCTAATTGCGAGTTCGTGGTTGATCCATGTCTGGTTTCGCCGTGTGCTCAAGGATCCACGTGTGTCAATGTGAAGGGCAATTTTGAATGCAAATGTCCATGGGGTAGAAGAGGAGCTACATGCATGGAATGTAAGTATTGTTTAATTTGTTGAAGAAAATTTATTTTAAAAAAAGTCACCTGTCAGCTTTTCTGTACTTTGTAGTTGACCACGAGCAAGAAATTTTGGTACCGGAGTTTAATGTTCTAAACGCAGGTTCAAGTTGCTATATCGTCTTGCCCACCCTCAACAATGCGGCCCATCAGTTGAATCTCGAAATCTGGTTTTTGACAAGATCTTCCGAAGGAACTTTGCTCTACGCCGCCCAGAATGACGTTGGACGAGGCAACGATTTCATCTGGCTCGGCTTACAAAACGGCCGAGTGCGCTTTGTGTGGGACTTGGGGAGTGGATTGGGAAATGTCTCGTAAGCCAACTTTTCTAGTTGCTTGATTATAGAAGGGATGGCAAAGAAGCTAGGAAAATTTTTGTTTCTTTCGTTGTTTTCCCCGAGTAGGCTTCCCGAGCGTGTCACTTTACATCAGTGGCACAAGATCATCGTGTCTCGTCGAGGAAGGGAAGCTTCTTTGCAGTTAAATGACGGGCTAGCCGTTTATGGTAGCTCGTCGGGTCCGTTGATTGAGCTCAGTCTCGAGACGCATACGTTTTTGGGAGGCTGGAAGTAATGAAAGTGGTTTTGAAACACATTTTCCTATACGTTGAGCGCCTGTTTGTGTTTTAGATATGGCATAATTCCAGCTGTTGAAGAGCTTGCTTTACAATTCCAAGGCGCTATTCAGCGGGTGGTGATCAACGGGGAAGTAAATGACAGGCTTATGGAGTCCATGTTGGAGATGAAAGGTGTTTCTGCATACAAAGGCCCACCATGCGGTGATGTTCCTTCATTATACCCTAGCAATAAGGGCTCTGTTTCTTCGAAGGGAACTTGTCAAAATGGAGGCGTTTGTCAACCTTTATTGGGGCATTTCATATGCAAATGTCCCACTGGTTATGGAGGCAAACGTTGTGAAAAACGTGAGCAGTCTTATTTTTGGCAACAACTGTAAATCCAACTTTTATGTTATCTGCACAGGTTTGGATGATGGCTCTAAAACCCGGGCAGTCCGCTTTAACGGCCACACATTTTTGAAGTATCCCAATCAGGTCAAAGACGCGTAAGTCAAAAGTTTCCTTGTATTATTCTCATATATAAAAGGAAGGCGGAGATTGAATCTAACCTAGATGCTTGGAATTGTGGGTCTTTCCTTAGCCTTTCCCCATATCTCTCTTACGCATGGCAAACTCATCTTAACCAAACTGATTTGGACATCTTTCCCGTCTCATCATTTACTAACATTTCCGAACTGAGCGAGGGAGATACTAACGAGGAATTCGACTCGACAGCAGATCATGATGACGAAGATTCTTCTGGCATGGAAAATAACTCTTTCCAGTACCGATTCGCCGCTATAGGTTATCAGTGTGTTCTAAATGCCCTATATTCTTTTTCGGGTATAGATCAAAGAGCCAGAGAACTAATCGCTTTGAGCTGAGATTACGAGCGACAGCTCAAGATGGCTTGATTCTGTGGTCAAGTCGGGGACACACGTTGCAGGCTGATTACTTGGCCTTGGCGTTGGTTCATGGTAAACTCGAACTGAGTTTCAACCTAGGCAAACAGACGAGGTTCCTTGCTGCCAGATCAACGGTATTGATTTTTCTGAGTTTTGTTCATGAATAGAGCTTATACAAGTTTGAAACATTTTACTTTTGGCATGTGTTCTTATAGGTTGATATTAGTGATGGAAACTGGCATACGGTATTAACGGAGCGAAGGAAACGATTGGCGTACATTCAAGTTGACAACGAATCTCCCGTAAAGGCCACTGCTGACCATGGAGCAACGGTTTTAAATACAAACGGAAAACTATGGATAGGTAAGTGCCGTGTATATTGGCGCATTGATAAAAATAAAGAATAAAATGAAATGTGATTTAGGTGGTAGTTCTCATTTACCTGATGGGTTGCCTTCGTCGTACTACGAAGGATTCCGGGGGTGCATTGATAAGGTTAAAGTAGATAAACACGATTTAAACCTTGTAAGACATGGTGAAAACACGTTGGAACATTTTTGCGATGCTGAATAATTACTTAAGTAAATACATGTACATGACTTTACTCGAGAGGTTGTTAAGGATATATTTGTATTGAATGAGTCATGTGAAAAAGAAAAACTATTCACTCTTGATCTTCTTGATTCATTTGTCGAATAGCCGTGTGCAACGAAGATGAGGGACCTAAAACACATTCTATTAAAAATGTTTGAAATGCGCGCTGGTTTTGACTATCGATAACCAGAATGCGATACTACGATTAAATCCGTAGTTCGATATACGATCATTAATATTGCAGCAGCCAGTTGCGCACCAGGACCTGACATGGACTAGAGGGAAACACAGTCGCAGAGGAAGAACGCAAGTGTTTTCTGTTTTGGTTTGGTGATTGGTGTGCAAGTGTACAAGAGCTAGTTTCGTGTAATCCAAACGAAAAGTAAGTTGGGCAGTTTGTGCAGCGTGTCAGGATTGGAACGTTGTACGTAATTCGGAAGGAATACCTCTGCTTTATTCACATTTTAAAGAGGTAGGTCAAGTGCACATATCCTGGGTCGTTAACTTCTGTCGTTCTGTTGCACAATCATGTCATATTTCTAGCTGGCAGTTGAGTTGATATCATTTCCGCTAGTCTGAGCCTAGCAGTTGTGTTAGCTTTGTATAGACAAAGGCCTCAGTTGAAACATTCCTCAACGTTTTGGGCTTCAAATGAAAGTCTTTTAATTGCCACATCAGCAGTGGAGAAAAACGAAGTACCAGATAAACAATAAGGTAAAGCTTAGGTAGCCCTTGGTTTATTCACTCCATTTTAAGGCACTTTCCGCCTTCAAGAACATAAAACAGAGTAGCTAAACCTGCGAAGATAATAAACAAATCGTAAATTACGTAATGCATGCTGGTTTCAAAATTAGTTAGTTTTTGTCGTACTGATTCAGTCAACAAACGACCCGGTATTTCCATCTCAGCAGAATTCTGCCATATCAGACATACATACTACGGTAGAGGTCTAGGCTAGCTGTGAAGAACCATACGAAAAACTCCCAAAAACTATCTTTCACACAGCAGCAAGTATGACTTTGCCGTACGGCACCGGTCTGCCTCAGGCCGAGTCCAAGTCGATTATTCTGACTAAAGGTTGAATTGTGTGCTGAAACGACGTGGGTCTTAAAAGAGAGAAAAATCTCACATCCTTTTTAGGAGTGATCAAAATGAATAACAGTCAGCAAAACATCCTAAGAATAGTCTGTTTTTTTTGTGTTTGCATTGCTTTTAATTCCCGTCCTCCTTCTTTTGTAGCACCATGCATCGTTAATCCTGGTTTCTAATTACTCCCATCCTAACATCGTAGCAGGTCTCTTTTTCCCTCTATTTTTTTTAACTCCCTTGCCTTGTAGTGTAAATGAAAGCAGATGAGCTGTGTTAAAGGAACGAACGTATGGGTATTTGGGTGGATAAACGTTGTTACATTCGTACATAATTTCAAGCGACACAATAGTTTATAGGAAAGATGAATCCATTTACCGCAAGTTTCCTTTCAAAGAAACGTCACATAGTCGTGCTACTGTTGCTTATTCCGTGATCCTCTTATGTATCGGGGAAAAACTAGGGTTTTCCGAATTCCGCACGGTGAACCGAATTTTCGCCCCTATCGAAAAACAATATTGTCGTTCGTACTTGAGTTCCCACGGAAGTATTTTTACTCTATCTTACTTCGTAACCACAATTGGATTGCTTATATTGTGTGGTAATTCAATTTAAACCTTAGCAACCGTTCGCAACAGTCATCGCAGCTGGTCATCTTTTTTTCCTGTCAACGAGCACTTTTAATTCGTATTGAAATTCATGTTTTTCGCTTTCATTCTGAAGCGACTCAAAGTGTATTTCTAATGCGTACCACATGTGTCCCGACCTTGAGATCGGACAACCATGAAAACATGCACAGCATGAAAGAATAGCAAGGACGGAAAGCCCGTATGACATTCAAATTCACACTATGGATTAAGTCGATGCATTAAGTTTGATACTTCCTGTTCATACCCTTGCAAGGAAAACACCCGTCCGTATAGTACGGAATGTTCGGTAAATTCGACATTGGATATAGCGCTATGGAATTAATTCCTCTTCCTGATGCGTCATCAGTTTTTTTTCCTTTGTGATGACGTCGATTATTTCCTGAAAACGTCGTCATGCGGTTGTGTGAAATTTAATAGCATGTATTTGCCCCAAAGATCGATGTACATTTGCATACAAGCCGAGTTATTGACGTGGTTTTTTCCTTGTTATTTGAGACAGTGGCTTCTAGGGGAAACTTTCTTGGTACCTATTGCTCTCCACCTTGACATTGTCGGTCCGGGGTGGGTACAGGTCGTTTACCTGTGACCCCCTTTCCAAAGGAGGATGTTTTTCCGCAATCGAGTGTAGCTGGTCTAGCTGTATATAGTTATGAAGGCAAAAAAGTCCCGTTTTGTCACAAAGAGATACATGCACGATTTGCTATATTGCTTTTCTACGCTCTATGAGCATTTTTTATTCATTTTTTTATGCTTTTCTAGGTTACTATTTTAAATTTTAATTCATTTTTTTTCTATATCGCCCTGTTGTTTTAGATGCTTTTATGGAGCTGAACATGAAGGCGGAATTAGTCCTATTCGTAGTTTCCCTAATCGCGTTTTTAACCGCGACAGCCACCGCTCTTAGTAGACCTAATTTTTGTACTCGTCACGAGAAGTGAGTGAACCAAGTCTAATCGTACGTGACAAGATGATCTAACTATATGTTCTCATTGGGGGTGTCTAGGTACACGGTTGCAGTGAAGGTGTCATATTTACAGCCTTTTCGCGTGCGAACTACCACGTTTTGTTTTGCCATTCCACCTGTTTGTTCCCGCTATACTACACAATATAAAACTGCTTACAAAACAGATGTAAGTGCCGAGAAATGCAGACGAAGTTCACTATTGCTGATCTTTTTCGTTTTTGAAGTCGGTGGAAAAAGCACGTTTGGTGGAGGAGTGCTGTCATGGCTACGCACTCACCCTAGATAATAGTACATGTATCCCCATATGCAGCCAGCAATGCTTGCACGGCACTTGCGTCGGGCCAGACAAATGCGATTGCGAACCTGGCTACGGTGGCACTTTTTGCACCACCAGCTGTCCGGAGGGAAGGTAAATACAGTGGAAGGGAGATGAAATGCAATCCTCGAGGTAATTATAATATATATTCAGGTGGGGCCCGAATTGCGTTCATCAATGCCCTTGCGTCAACGGAAACTGCGACCCTTTGTACGGGAATTGCACATGCTCGAGAGGGTACATAGGCCTTAGTTGTGATGAAAAATGTCCGGAAGGCACGTTCGGGTTGCAGTGTAAACATACATGCAGTTGCAAAGTAAACTAATTTCTGTCTCGAATTAATATTCAAATATTGTAATTTGGTTGCATCGTTGTTAGAATGGCGGGAAATGCCACCATGTGTCAGGCGAATGTATGTGCGCTGCTGGATGGACGGGACCCTTGTAAGGCGACTTTATTTAGTTCTGTTTCATATGATAAACTGTGATCGTAGGTGTGAAGAGCCATGCCCAGCTGGAACACATGGTACTAACTGTGGGAACCAGTGTAAATGTCAGAATAACGGGACATGCAACCCCATCACGGGGGAATGTTTTTGCCCGCCAGGATGGATGGTAAACTAATCTGTTCCCTTTTGTGTGTGCTCTGCTTGTGCTTATTTAAAACGACGGATGATTTAGGGTAACGTGTGTGCCAATCCCTGCCCCGAAGGAACGTTTGGTGCGAACTGTAGTCAGCGCTGTGAATGCTACAATGCAGCCAAATGTAATAATGTGAATGGTTCCTGCGAATGCGTGCCCGGATTCCGCGGGACGAAAGTAGGTTCATTATTTCTGCTATTTTCAGGAGCTAAAAAACCAACGAGTGTTTAGTGCGAGGAGCAGTGTCCCTTGGGTACTTACGGAGCGGATTGCGAAGGCATTTGTGACTGCCAGAATGGAGCTACTTGTCTATCTGATGGGTCCTGTACGTGCGCGCCTGGTTGGACAGGAAAAGATTGCAGTCTACGAGCATGCGCAAACGCACTGTATGGTCCTGGGTGTACACAAGTGTGCAATTGCATGGATGCAAACACAGAATTGTAAGCACATAAATAATGCACGGGAGTTTTAGGCGTTTAATCATTTATCTTTAATTGCAGATGTCATCCGTGGACAGGCGAATGCGAATGTAAGCCTGGCTCGGATGGACAAAGATGTGATCGGCCATGTCTTTACTATAAGTATGGTGAGAAATGCGCTAAGACCTGTTCTTGTGAAAATGGAGCATTTTGTTCTCCTGTCAATGGTTCTTGCACATGCCTACCCGGTACGTTGTACGAGACAATTGATAACCAGTCCTTAAATTCGATTCTTTTTCTAGGTTTCGTGGGGGAAAAGTGTAACACTTCTTGTGCGTCTGGTACCTATGGCCATAACTGTGAAAATACCTGTGCTTGCAAAAACGGAAATTGCTCTCACACGGACGGACAGTGTATGTGTTCACCTGGTAAGTGGTTCATTGTTTAGCAGGTGCATGCTGAGAGTTCTTGCGCTAACATTTCTGTCCGTTCTTCTAGGCTATGACGGAATTTTGTGTGAAATTCCTTGTCGGGCGGGAACATTTGGCGCCAAATGCCAAGCAACATGTTCTTGTGGGCAAAACTCTTCGTGTGACCATATTACGGGCAAGTGCCGGTGCTCCGCTGGTTTCCGCGGCGATAATTGCATGGAAAGTTGCCCTCCTGGAACGTTTGGTCTGGAGTGCACTGGATCTTGCAATTGCATAAATGAAAACGTTAGTCCAGATGTCTGTGATGTCGTTACAGGAGCCTGCAAATGTAAACGAGGTAAAGCCAACTTTGATTACTAGCCTTGATCTGGTCAGCAATTCAAAACATATTATGTGTGCAAGGTTGGCGTGGGGTCCGCTGCGAAACGATGTGCGAGCGAGGAAGATTTGGAACCGATTGCAAGTTGAAATGCTACTGCAAAAATAACGCGTCTTGCGAATTGGACACTGGCAAGTGTGTTTGCCAACGTGGTTGGCGAGGTATGTATTGCGATACGCCATGCGAACTTGGCTTTTACGGCCCTGAATGTTCCCAACAATGTCCGGATTGTATTAACGGTAAGCGCAACGTTGGATTTGAGAAAAGGAGGGTAGGCGCTTTATGAAACATAATTATTCAGGTGATGGGATGTGCGATCCAATTAGCGGGAAATGTTCGTGCAAAGCTGGATACACTGGAGTGCGATGCGAAGAACCCTGTGCGAAGGGTAATTACGGACTTGGGTGCCTAAATCGGTGTAAATGCAAAAACTTCGGAGAGTGTTCCAATATTGATGGATCCTGTCGGTGTGTTCCGGGTTGGATGGGAGACGATTGTAGCAAACCTTGTCCAGCCAACACTTACGGCATGAATTGTACTCTTCGATGTTCTTGCTTGAATGGCGGTAATTCATTTAATTTTCTGTTTATTTCCTTGTGTGTACTTAGTTTCTGTTGGATTTGTGAACAGAACAAAATCTCTCTTGCGATTACTGATTTTCAGGAACTTGCCGTGCCAATGATGGCGAGTGTCGGTGCCCATCAGGGTGGATAGGTCCCAAATGCTCTGAGAGTAAGTAGAACATAAACTGACACAAACTACAAAGCGGATTTTGACGATTGTTTTGCAAACAGTCTGCCCGGAAGGTTACTTTGGGATGCACTGCATGGAACAATGCCGCTGCGAAAATGATAACTTTATTTGCCATCCCGTCGAAGGCTGTACCTGCAGAAATGGGTTCAGTGGTAAGTACTGTCTCACTACACTTACCGCGTTTGTCTACACTTACCGTGTATGTTTATCTGTAATATCTATATAAATAGCAAGATAGAATAGGTTAAAAGATTTATTAAAATTATATAAAGAAGTTGACCAAGAACATTAAAAAATAAAAAAGTAGCCACTAATCATCGTCGTTGTTTTTTTCGTAGGCGACAAATGCGACATTGCTATCTACAGTCCTAGCAGTGACCACAGTATTTTGGAGGAGTCGCACAAAGGACCTTCTTCTTCATCGTTGACTTGGGGGTTAATAATTGCCATTTTGCTGATTGTATCCCTGGTTGGTGCCTTGGTGTATTATCGGCGCCGACACAAACGCCTCAAGACTGAGTTGGCTCATGTTCGCTACATTGCCGATCCTTTGGCTTCAGGTAAACAATTTACCGTTCCCTATTTCGACCTCCTCTTCAGTCTTTCATGTCTACATGTTTTCGGGTGAATTTATTAATAATGTCGTTCGTCGGGGATGTTTAGGAACTTTCAAAGCACGGGGTGGGACGAATGATCCTGTGCATCTTGACAAAGGACATACTAACCCTTCCTATCAAACGGATTAACCTTGTTTTGAGTCTGTTTTCCCTTTTATAAAGTTTTACCTATCTTTCCGTTAATTTATAATAGAGATTTAAAAGATACTTTCTCCTTTTCTTAATGTGTTCTTTCGTTTTGGTTAAGGAGAGGGATAGGTTATTGAAGAGGTAAGAAAATTGAGCTTGAAAAGGGTTAGGTGGTAGGGCGTGGCTTTGGTTTTGGAGAATTGTGCTGTCTTTCAGTTTTTAGTGTGGCGTGGGCTTGCAAGTGTTTTTGAAAGATTAGCTAAGTTTTTGCTTCTGCTATCTAGATCGCCATCATTTTGACAATCCCGTGTACGCCTTCCAAAATGGAAAAGCCACAGAAACAACCCCATTGCCATTGAACAATTCGGCTTTACCGAGCGTTTCGCGAATTGTTAATAACTTGGGTCCAACTAAAGCCGCATCGAATATTGACCGTGCCAAGTTGGCTGACGCCGATGACGATGGTGGTACTTTTGTTTTTTACTTCTACGAATATTTAAAAAGATATTTATTGGGTATTACTTTAGGAGCATGTGGGGGACCCGAGTTCGCAAAGAACAGAGAAGCCGATTTGAATAATCCGAATCTTAATTTTTATCATACTATTGACGAGGATAAAGTTTCCAAAGAACATTTGTACGACGAGATAAAGCAGAAAAGTAAAGATGCAGGTAAATTTTTTTCCAGAGTGACTTTTTGTCTTTTAATATTGTGTTTAAATTGTTTTTCTTCATTGTAGGATTAGAAGAAGAGTACGATAGATTGGACTATACTCGGGCATCATCTGATGTCCAACCACATTACTTACGTATGCCGTCTTCCACATTAAATCTACGGTCACAATCAAGTAAGGATAACCTGCATGATGATGAGTCTCAGATCAGTCAAGCGTAATGCTAAAGCAAGTTCCTATACTTGCATTCGTTGTATTTTAAAAAGTGATTAATAGCGGCTCTTTCTCTTTCTTCTACTACGCTGGCCTTCTTTTACTTAAGGATTGCGAGGTAAATTTTAATTTAAGTTTGATCTCCAGCACTTCATCGACAAGTATTCCTTATGTCCTTCCTTCCATGCATCTTTAGCTCAAATCCTATGATGTGTACAATTTGTCGAATTTTAAGTCCCTTTTGACACCCTGAAGGTGGTAAATCATGTAAAGTTTGATTGGCAATAATTCTGTACAGAGCGTTCTCGAACCAAAAAAAAAGTTACGTGGTGAAGTGAGCTACTTCAGTGAGCTATTACAGCTGTTCGAACAAAGTGAATTATACAGTGGATGAGCATTTGATTGATAAGATAACCTGCATTAGTAGCTGCAAACCTGACAGATAACTACCGGAGCAATCCATGGGACGCTGTCTAGATGCAACCTTTTACATTTACACCCATGTACATTTAATGAATAATTTAATTAACCCAGTGTCTCTTCGATCTTATAGAACAAAGTGAAGCGCCTTTTTCCGGGGTCCTCTTCCGTTTATGGGAGTCGCCGTTTTAGTAAAGGAATGATTAAACGAGTATTTATTGTAGAAGGAGGACCCACGATTAGCCCGTGGGTAGTTCAACTCTGGGCTTCCGGGACTGCCGACAAGAACTGCTTTACTGGTTCTTCGAGAAATAAGTTGGCGGACATCCACTCGGCTACCGATGATGACCCTACTTTCGGGGTTTGGGTAACGAATATGGATGTCCATTGTAAACGCGCCTCCTGGCTGAGTAAGCGTAGTTTCCACTGCAGGAGGCAGGAGGCAAATTCCTGCCCTCAACGAGTGCTGAGCTGAGCATGGGCAAAAGC
>RJJA01000029.1:0-24510 GCA_003724045.1 Lepidurus arcticus | reverse complement strand
GCTTTTGCCCATGCTCAGCTCAGCACTCGTTGAGGGCAGGAATTTGCCTCCTGCCTCCTGCAGTGGAAACTACGCTTACGGATTCCGTGACTTGGCGGGAGGTTTATGACAGTTTTGAGGTACTCTGGGCTAGCAGTTGGCAAGTAGGAGCTGGAATATTGTGAGCGTGATGACTAGGGACGAAATGTTTGTCGACCGTTACTTTGCCAGGCGTAAACAGACCCTACCAGCTGGGTCATACCCTGGTCGCTCAGAAGTATCTCGCTCGCGTCAAGCAGATCAGTATGCAGAGTAGGCAGAAGAGGTTCCTTGAGTAGTTCTCGGGTTTTAGCTTCGCTTTGTTTATGCGCGGTTTTGCCCTTAACAAAATAGATACAGCTGTGGGGTCATAGTAGATGTAACAGACTTGGAAATCCCTTGGGGCCGCGCCCTTGCATCTTTATGTGGCGCAGATACTTTTTTGAACCGTAACATTATACATTGGTAGGGGTACGCTGCAAATAAAATGTGGTATACAAAGACATTAATTTAATATTAGAGAAGTAATATTGTAAACGGCGCTATGATTACGAAATTGCAGCAAGAATTAAATGTATGTATTCGAAAATTGCACTGAACTTGTACAGCGTATTTTTAAAAGAAAAAATATTTTTTAAACAGAAACTAAAATTCATCCATCTGGTTCACGTTTCATACTAAGAGGTCAATCGCGGTTCGGAGTGAAAGGTCAAGGTTACTGGGGAAGCATTTCGAAGGGAGTCAATGTTGATAGACGCAAGATAAACGTTTTTAAGGCTTTATCCAAGGAAACGTCGATAAAAACGTATGTCTATTAACCCAAGCGTCACAAGTTATCGCCTTGATTGTACGCCGGGATTTGGTGGTGAAGGAATCACTTGCACGTGCGATTCTTCGAATTGTGAATGGACTTTATTGCCAAGTTTAGATTCTTCTTGGTGAGAGCCTGACCCTAAGGTAATCACATTCGACAGATCGTACATATGCTAACAATGTTAAAAACCCCGTGCAAGTTTCCTTTTCATTAATTTTAAGTGATCCTTCATATATTTTAAAGAGTCGCGTGGTAGTCATCGACACAGACTTTTTGAAATGCTACTGCTATATCCGTTGCAGTTTAAGCGTTAAGAATGACGTGTATCGCTTTCAGGATTGACATCAAGTTACCCAGAAGTCATTTCTGTCATTTCTTGCCTGTGAGGCTGTGATAGCTTATGTGTCGTCGACTTTTACGCTTTCCGCGAGCTTATTTTAACAAATGGTAGCCCGTAGTTAAATCTTGAGTCATGTGGTTCATCTCCAATACGGGTAGAACGCGTAGATTGTATGTTGGATTTGATTTAAAATATTATTCTTGTCGACGATGCATAGAATATAGGGGTTAACAAGGAAATTCGGTTCAGAGTGACGGTTTAAGATAGAGAAATAGAGTTACGTCTTACTAAATCTGCTGGAAAGCTTGTATATTTCCACCAATACTTGCTTGATCCGTACTGATCGGATTAGTAAAGTAAGCAAAGAGCCTTAGTGTACGAATAAAGCAAATGATCCAACAGAAAACGAATTACGAAGTGTAAATCTACGAAAGAAATTGGCGTACCTACGTAATCTATAAATGACTGATACTGAAAAACGAGGAGCATCTTTTGACCATATTGATGAATTAGCCGTTCGCCGGTCATACCCATGTGAGGCGAGACAAGCCATCAGGTCAGCCGAGGTGATGTAGATTAAAATAAGGAAAAAATCAAGGGTCACGACAGAAGTTGACGTGACTGCGAATAAGGCATCCGGGACATTTGGAAAGATCGTGGTAGTTTCTTTAAATAAAATTCTAAGTATATACAGAATAATTCTCCGGAGATCCCTCCATTTCCTAAGTTTGCATCAGGTTTGACTTTACGAGTTTTTGGAATGGAAAAGTTACTTTTTGCTCCACTCATCGTGGGGTGGGCCACGCTAGAAGCATACTAACACGACGACGGGCGTATAGAGCTTTTCTCATTATCGAAGAAGGGTCAAAAAGAACGCACGTTCAATCCATTCGTCTCTTTTCTTGTCGAGCCATCCCGTATCCCAGTGAAACTCCTAACTTCCATCCTAATATTCGAGGCGTCGCTCGTCGCGCCTTCACCTCGCTTGCAGGAACCATGCTGCTTCCATCTAATCTTCCTCTGGCAACTTGCGTTGACGCTTTTGACGCTTCTTTAGGAGCATTAGAGTGCACGCCCGTGTTTAGCTTTCACTTCAAAAGAACGATTCTAGGACTCTTAAACGCAGCCTCTACATCATGGCGTTTCTGAGAAGCACACAAAGTAGGAAACAATCAGTGTTAAGCAAGGGAAAGAAACCGTAGCGATACCCTTTCATCATGAAAAAGGGTTATCTTCTTTTGTTCTTGGACTTTATGAACAACTAATGTACGTGTTCAACCGATTTTGGAAGCAGGCTAGCTCGAGTACGATTTACAAAAGTGTAGGTTGCCAACCTACACTTTGCCAAATTTCTTAACTTTTTCGTCCAAGGACGTGATAAGATTGTGTAAAGTAAGTTAAAAAGTTTGCTTTTGTTTTCCGTTCCGTTGTTTGACAGAAGACCAAATGTCCCGTCCGAAGTTTCTAGAATAATAGGGACGAAAGTATATTTAAGATCTCTGTTATGTTATTAAAAAAACAGCGTGGACTAAATTGCATTTCAAATCATAAACTACTGTGAATAAGTATGAAGAATTCTTTGTTTTATAAGGAATGCTCTTAAAATGTCGCTTTAGTCGCTATAGCATTTTTAAGAAGATTTTTTTCTTCTGAGGGCAAAAAACAAATGTTCCAAAGCAGTTTCAAAGTTTTATCTCTTGCTTTATTTTTCGTATTCTGGGAAAATGTACCAAAGAAAATTGCTGCCAATAACACTTTCTTCAATTTGTTCTTTCTAACATTTTAATCGAATAAGTTATCCTTGAAGGCGGTACCGTGAAGATGGTATAATCCTGTTATGACCCATTTCTTTTCACTAACGAAACAAACAGTCTTAAAAGACAACATAATTAATATGGCTGGCTCGAAAGAATAGTGAAGGCGAGAAAGAAAAATGAGGAACATAATTCAAATGCGGTGTTTTGACATCAACAACGAAGGTTGAGCCACATGAAATGCGCAACAATCCACTCATCACTTTGATTGTGCTCAGCCGTGGGCGGATGGCGAAGGAACCCTGTATAATTTCTACACTGAAAAAAGAAAAAACGAGTTGATAAGCTTCGATTTGGAGCTTGACGAAAACAAGCCAAGTTTGTTCGATAGTAAGAACAATGACGCTCGTCTCTGGCTTTAAAAAATGCTATGCTATCTATGATTGTGAATTGCTGATGGTTAACATTTACCAACACTTTAAGGCGCGCGACATCGCAAGAATTTTCAAAATGCTTCCATATTTTTCAAAGAATTAACGCGATGTCTCTCTTGGCACAAACATATTGCGAAATTTTGGAACGAGACTTTCACATTCCCAAGTCAAAGATGGGCATCAGGGTTCACATTATCTGGACTAGCTATACTTGGCAGAAGAAGAATGAAATTAGCCTAGTCATGTCAAAAACTATGACAGGTCAGTTACTCTTCTAAATCTCTTGTCGTAAAAAGATAACGTAAGGAACAGAAAAGCTCGCCAACAAATCAGGAAGGGATACACAATGATAGTTCTAGTCGTTTGTAAGGGTCGCTTGATATAATTGTCTCCAGAGAAACAGTCGAAATCACCATCACGTTCCATTATATAATAAAAATTCGCCGTGGCCGCAAGTCTGCGAAGCGAAGTTAGCTTCTGCTCTTATTCTTCCACTCGACAAACCGTGCCTGATAAAATTCGGTTTTCAGGCTTAGTAAAGCTAACTGCGTACTTCCCTGCCAAACTAAATGACCTGCAATTCTTTCCAGCTTTGTATTAGTGGCAGGAAAGTCCAGACAACGTATGCGGTTCAAGAGGGCTAAAGCCAAATTTACGGAAATCATTATGAAGTCTGTGTGGTTCTAATTGGGTGATATTAACTTTCCTATTCAGCTTCGACAGAGCGAAAACTCGGTTACTTTTCAGGAACCAAGGACTTTATTGAGCATTGAGTGAAACGTTTAATTGTAGGTTCCCAAAATCAACGTGATTTTCAAAGCTGCTTTGATCCATCTGCTTGGCTTATCCGACACCATGAATTGACCAACTTGCGTCAAAGCCAGGGTCAACTCCATTTTTGACACTCCATAGCCGTGTTTTATTTGCCACAAGGCTGTCTTTCCTAAACTTTCCAAGACAGCCACGGGAGTCGTTTTATTTGACTTGACTTGGTGCTTAGTTGCCGTTTTATTTGGAACGCCAAGTCGTCGTCCAACGACGACTTGGCAAGTTAGGGAAATTTAAGGAACTACCTTTTTCGGGAAGTTCCGCTTGTCGTTGCCCCGCCCTTCGCGTTCTAGTGCTTCAGTTCATGTTGTTGTTGTGTTTTGTTTTGTTTGTTTAAATAAAGTGGCCTATTATGGAGTATATTGGCCGTGTGGGTGATAACGAAGTCTTGCACGTGTTTCGGAATTTAAATAGTATTACGTATCACTAAAAATGTGTTTATTAAATTTTAGTTATTAGGTGGAAAAATATACATATCTGTCTATGGATTTGGTTCAGGCGCAACATTTAGAGCATTTGTTAGTGCCTGACCTGCCTGTAGGTGCAAGGGTTCAACCAGAAGAAACAGAAGTATTTTTTTAAATCGATGGTCAGGTAAATGTGACAGTTGAAGCATTTCGTCAGCTGTAATTTAAAAAAGCCGACAAAGGCGAACTCCATGCAGTCAGACACAATTATTGAACTCAGATTTATAGATTGCGGGAAATTTGTTTCTCGGGAAGAAATATTGATATCCAGTTCTTTTAAAGAACTCGATGATGCAGCAACAGTAATTTTTTAATGTGTGAAAAAAATGTAGATAAGCTTGCATTCCGTGAAAGCGAATCAAATAGTTCATTGAACGGTGCGCGTTCTAGTCGGAAGTGGCTTTTGAATTGCTATCTGCAATACAAGGATATTACAATGACTGCTTGGTGAATTTAATAATTGTACCGTTGAAAGCTGATCTAATAATGACCTCAAAATCATGAATTCTGACATGTATAGTTGGGGAAATGAAAACCGATTAGCTTTTCATTAAAGTACTCAAAATATTTACGGACTCTTCACGTTCATCAAACAATGACAACACTGGTAACACCATGGCAATATTATTTGTCGATTCCAGAAGCAACTTAATGCACTGGATTAGTAAGAGTTTTATTTTTAATTCCATATGGTAAACCTTTCAAATAAACGGTGAGAATACCGGTAACTACAAAAAAGAAAATAGAAATCAAAGCATCTATCCTCAAACTCGGAAAGAAGACATGTAAACAAGACTGATGAGCGTAACAAAGGCGTGGTTAAGCTGCGCGTGGCTAAAAAGCCGTTTTTTAATCCCCTTCTGTCTTTCAACGATGACTTGCCAAGTGAAGCTCAATATAACGACTCTAAGCATAAATTTCGAAAACTTGGAACGGCACTGTACAACTCAGACGCGGCTCATGTTTACCAAGCATGTTTCTGTCGTCAACTAAACCAAACGATAGATAACGCATCTAGAAAGAACCAATGCAAATACTGTATACCATTAGAAAGAAGTGCTATAACCTTGGGGCTCAAATTAATCTGGTCCAAGCTAAATGTTCTGGGACCAGTAATTGGCCGGCATTTATTTCTTTATGAATTTTCCTTTTTTTTTAAGTGACTTTTTATGCGTTGACCGAGACTGGTAAACCTAGTACGTGTTCTATTCTAGGAGTGGCAAGAAAAGAAAACATTTATACTATGGTTCCGTCCTTGAGACAGTGTTTGCTTAGATTGCGGGTGCAGTCGTAGGAAAACTGACGACTATTAGACTAGAGTAACGTGACTGTTACAAATTGGCAATCTGTGGAAACACTGGTGGACAAGAGCGCATGCTGAATGTTCGCGGAACTGTGCGTTTCGAAACCCAATTAATTCACAAGACGTTTCACAGACCGTCCATTAAGTTTGCAGCACTCATTATAATATTATCAAAAAGTGCGACCGTATTTGTCTGCGTTACTGGCAAGGAAACACCATTATCTTAGGGCAAAGTAAGGCTTAAATCACTAGCTAGCACAACGTCAGGGGAGGTTAGAAAAATCGAATTTAGCTAAGTATTCGGACACCAAAACGTAATGGGTTAGACAGTTGTACGTCATTCCCTCTTATGAGTTTGCATCACGCACATCCTAAAAAAAAACGTCTAGTCTAGTACGAGGCACAAGGCAAGTGCTTCTTCATAAATAATTGCACTTTATAGCTGTGTGACAGTTTGTACGAACCATGTTTTCAGTCCATTTCCAGTACACATCAAGCTAAAGTTTGAAATCTTCTTTTTCGAAACTTGAGCTGCAGAAATGAGGCTAAGCTAATTTGAATTTAAGAACGCTAACTTAGCCATTATGGAAGTATTGTGCAAGAGAAACCTTGCTTCATTTCGTTTAGCAAGTCTATACGACCGTACAGTACTTCAAAACGACTTAACGGTTTAGAGCTTGCCATTAGTCTCAAGTGACTACCAACCCTTCACGCGCGTGGAGGGTTTTGGAGAAATGACATAAAATTCGGGCTATTGGCTTTTTCATTGGCGCACCAACTGTAAACAAAAGAGGATTCAAACTGGAAATAAAATACATTCGATACTTATACATTCGGTACGAATGTTCCAGATTCCCTTTTTATGTAAAAATATAAGCCTATATAAAAATTAAGCTACTGGTCTACTGGCAATTTCATTGGCGGACAAACTGTAAACAAGAAGACTAAATGTGAACGAAAGTACCTTCGACACTTATCGGAGAAAGTTCCAGATTCTTTCACGGATAAGTGTGCCTATGAAAAGTTAAGCTAGTGATGTTTTAGTCTTGTTCTGCGTTCAACGGAAGTTTCTGTGCCGCGAACCCTTTCCAGTAACCGTTTTGCCCTTGCCTAGCCCTAGTTGTAAGGCTCGGGCTCTCTCGCTCTCGGAATGTTTTCTACGCGCCATATTTGAGCTACAAAGTCCCCATAAAGCCTGGCTGCTGCTGCAGCACTTACTACAAACCCGCATGAGCCTGGGTCTCTGAGTTGCACACGAATTCGCGGTTATCGCGTAGAACTCTATGGAAGTGGAGAAACCGGGGAACGAAGAGCTGCAGAGTAGAGATCGAGAAGAGACCGAACATAACAGGGAGCAGCGCAGTGCAGCGACGCAAGATCCGGGAAGATCAATGAAAACTATGTACAATGATGGAAGGCGAGGAAACGCTAGCACCTCAAGTCCAATCCACTTGACAGGCTCATTCTATGAGAGACTGTGAAGAAGGAAGCATTCGTGCTATTTAACGCGAAGCTGTACTACAAAATTTAAAGTAGGCCTCTTAAGATTTTGAAACCGTCCTGGTCGTTTCGCTAAATTTTCTATTGATAATAACTTTGGCTTACAGCAACAAACAGACACTATAAACACGCCAGAGGAAATTTACCTGGAAAGCAAGACTCTTGTGATATAAGTGGTGTAAATCCTTGCTGCATTCCGTCAAGTGAAGAGGGTTGACTTAAAAAGTGACGATAGTGTCCTAGGAACGTGAAATCTCGCAGACGTGAGCGACGGAAGGTGTCAGTTAAACTCTGGAAGCTAAACACGGATGCAGCCATGTAGTCAGGACTGAGACTGAGAACAATAATAGCCATTTCGGGGAAATAATAACGTGGAGCACATGAGGAAGATTCATGCAATAATAATGCTAGCAGTAAAGAGTATTCAGTGCAGACTTAGCATAAGGTAATTAGCCAAACCAGAAAAAAAGAAAGCCCATTCGGTAGTTTACAATGCCCAGCAATTGCGCCCATGCAAGTATGTTTCAGGATCTAACATTTTGCCTGTGTTGATCTCGGTTGAGGTGTTAATTGTTAAACTCGAAGACAGTTGTCGACGTCGCTTAATTTTATGGTACATTTTCAACAGTACTTACTGCGGCAGTACTACACTAACTTCAAAGTACCCGCTTCGGAACTTAATCTAATGAAAATGAAATAAAGCAAGTCGACAAGTCCATTTTGAACCTGTACAGGGCAACTGGAGTGGGGAAACGTTTTCAACTCCGGGAGTCATTGCGGGGTGTCTGGACTATTACGATTGGAAGAGACGCGTGATAAACAACTGTCTAGCCTAATTGACAATGTGCCACGTGTTTGTAAGTCTTGGGAAGTGAAGTAAACGCCTCGCTAATAAACCAGTTTACGCTACACCCAAGAATCCCAAATCTTGATTTGCAGAATATTTGTTGGACTAAAGCACCGTACTTAATCACCAAAGCGTGCCAAGTCATGACGTTGCCATTTCGACGTTGGATGGCGACTTTCAGCGTGTCCTTGTTTCTCATCAGTGAATTCCACACAGGTAAAATATTACATTGTGGAGCTTTTGCTTGCGTAAAATGGTTGGTACGTTAGTAGTTATGACGATGACACACACACAAAGGATACAGGAGTGCGCTTTTTTACCGGCGGTAACGTAAGCACTATGAACTGGAGCACGGATTGTAGCCAAACTTTATTTTGTCGTTCTTTTTCGGTTGATCAGCCCTTCCAAGTTATAGTCAGCAGTCGAAACCGGTGAAACGATAGGACAAGAGGGAATTGCCCTCCAGTAAAGAAGCCAAAGGAAATGTCTAGAGAGATATTTTGAATGTTCCTTTAAATACCTTGTCGTCACAAGCGCAGTCAAGTGTCTTGCTGCGGTTCTTATGATTGCCAAAGAGCATTCGGCACGTTTTCTTCACATTGGCTCGAGATAAAATAACTGCCCTCAGTAGGCTATAAGTGGTCCCATAAGCCTGAGAGCAGAAATTTAGGTTTGCCAAAATTGGGAATATGCACTGTTTCCGTAAAATAGCCATAAATGTGGTAAGTACGTAGAATTTTCAAAATTTACCCCATTTAATACTTTACAGTTTCTCTCTATAACGCCATTTACTGTATTTTATTAGTACTATTACAAGTTTCAACCGTGAATTACAGTTCAACAAGTTTCAACAATGAATTATCTGCAGCATCGTCTTGTATTATATTAGTTTCTTATTTTTATAACTTCGTTATTGGCATGAAAGGTACCAAAATTATTTTTGAAGAGTGTATATTTGGCACACTTGAGTCGTATTTAGCGCTAATCAAAAGCAGGTAAAACAATGCAGGATTTTATGTTGCGCTACCGGCATGTAACTTGAACGCTTGCTATAGCTTTAGAGAGGAAATATGATCTCAAATCGTATTTTTCAAGCTAAATTTCTATCCAGCTCGTTTCTTTGATTTACCTTCCGAAAAGCGCTACAGACAATGCGGAAAAGAGAGGGGGACACATCTACTGAGATGTCGTTGATAGAGTCTGAGTTAGTGCCTTTCGTTGTCTATCTTGCATATTTTGGTGGTGTTGTGGCATCCAAACAGTAAAAAGGAAACATGTGATATCCGTAGAGACTGTAGATATAAGGTTGATAAATTTTTCTCTTTCTTTTGATATAAGGCTAGTGTGTTATGTCTACGTAGACCTTAGTGTATGTGCTATGAAGGCGAGAATGATGGTACCACGAAATGTAATCAGGGCTGCATATTTCATGGCGTCAATACTGCATATACACATTTACACTTACCAACCAACCACTACTGCAGTATACAAGAGTATATACAAGAGAAGTCAGTTGTCACCTCCCTCCGCACCTCCCTTTCTCCTTTCGATTCCATTCATGCTATGAGAATAAGTAAGTCTCCCCTTTAACACACTGAGACGACGAAGTTGCATACGGGATGAATACTAAAGCTTACACCACCCACATACCCGACGAAGCGAGGAAACATGCCTTACACAGCCTTTCAGACACAAAAATTAAGTACATAATTCTTTCGTGCGCGTCCTTAAATCCGGTTTACTTGTAAGGTATTGTCAATGTCATTATGAGCATGGCGGTATAGTCGTCATTAGTGACAGGATTCTTTTTTATTCTAACATTTGCTCTGTGAAGGAAAAATCTAGCGCGATTCAGCCAAGGGGAAAATCTTGGAAAGACAAGACTAAATTTTGCATGGCAGAGCTCTCGGTTTCTATTGTCTTCATCCATCCTGTATGCTCCATTTATCCTCGGTCTCAGGTTGACCACGCAATTCAAAAGGGGCATCCAGAGCAGTGAACTTGTCTCTTAGGCGAGGGTTGACGAAGTCTAGAGGGAAATCAATAATTCTAGCGCTTCGTAGAAAGATCCGCCAAGAAAAATGAAATTTCTCATTTTTTCCCCTGTCCTGCTCTTTAGTCTATCGCCGAAGAAGGACTAACGCTCTAAGCTTCTATATAAACTCTTCTTTTTTTACGACAAAGACAGTCGTACTGCTCCACGCCTTGAACCTATCATCTAAATGAATAGCAGAAAATATCCTTGTGCTCGCCCCTTCCAGTCCGGCCCCCTTTTTCCATCTGCCAGTCAAAAGGATCGTATTATATACTTTTACGGTTTCAGCCATCGGTCTACCGTCTATCTCGAGACTGAATGTTCGGCTTTCGTATGTTCCTATTTCCCCCTGAAAAGTCCATTTCCAGAGAAAACCTTCTGTTGTAGGAAAGCATTCCTCTCACCAGCACCGATCACGTGTGTGTATGTCTAGATTGCATCTTAGTTGTCATAGTATCCCAGTTAAAAACGTTCGAAAAAACTGTTCTTTTTCAGGTAAAGTTACCTTTTGTAAACTGAATTTTCAAAGTCGTTCAGGGCTACGTTTGGCAGAGCTTGGGGCTTATTTTTTGTACAAAAAATAAAAAAGAATAGAAATAATAAAGGGAGAAAAAAATATCCATGCAAATGGAGGAGGTGGGAACAACACAGGAATGGAACATAACAGCTGATTGGACGGGGAAAATAGTCAAGCCAGTACCTGTACTAATTCATTTTGCATAATTGCTTGGGTGTCTAAACTGCACACCTGTGACGATTTTTAATTTGGTTTCGTGCTCTGCTACTATACCCATTTGTCTTTTCTTTGAGCTTGCTTGGTTTCAAAACGAGATATTGCTGCTCAAGCAAGGCGAGAAGGGTTCTTAGCGAAAGTTCTTCCTTCCTTCCTCGAAGTATCGTCTTTGTTCCTCTTAAAGATTAGCACGTAGCTCAGCCTGCAGAATTGCGAGAAGCTTTTCCAAAGGGTAGCCAATTCAAAGTAGGGCTATTTTAAAAGCACTTAAAACACTAAGCTCCTTAAGCCCAGGAAGCGAGAGAGGAAGATAAAAAAAATAAAAAAAATACGGACATTCTTGTCTGGAAGAGGAAAGGACTATCAAAGGTCTGATTCGACGAATGCCTTTAATTATCAATACCAACACGACATTGCCGGTTGCTAAGCGCTCGGAAAAGGGCAAATGTAAACATTTCCTTCTTTTTTCTGCCAGAAAAAAACGATTGTATAAACCGGAACTGGGTAATCCAGCCCTTTGCCAGTGACACGACTACGGCGAGCTCAAACGTTCCAAACCAGGAGTTTCATATTTCTGCATAAATACCAGCAATGATCGCTGCGTCCTAAATCCAACTACTTTTTCTATCCGCTTCACTCAGCAATACGCAGTCACCTCTGGCCACAGCCTCAGGCTTTTACATTTTTTTCTCGTCAGTATTGTGACAAGTTCAAATAAATAAAAAAGATCTTAATCTAGTCTCGTCGCTCAGTTGCGCCCTTGCTTATGAAAGCTGGTGCTGAACACTTAAAGGCTTATATGCCATTAACTATGTAAGTCTCCTGGCAATGGTGGATGCGACGGCGTAACATTTGGCATCCTATACCGCCACATATTACACGACAGACAGTTACGCCAGCATGTCAGAGTTTTTACGAGCTTGTGTTATTACAACAATGAGAGAATATCTGAAAGTACAGCAAGTTATTTAGTATAGGGAAGACGAATAGAAACCTGGAAGTGAAACCTCTATTGCATGTGATTTACTCTTAACACCTGGCTTTCTTTTCCAAGTGACGTCCTCTGGCTGGCCGGTAGTCTTAGGGATTCCCTATAGTGTCTTGGTTGGCTGTATCTAGCTAGCCCTCAGCTGGGCCCAGGCTATTTAATGAATATACAATCTCCAACACCGTACACTCCCATCACGGTGTTTCAGATCTCAAGTATATAAGGCGACACTAAAGTCAATAAGTATAGCATCGCAGCAACTGTGAAGATTTGATCCAGCTTCGCATGCATGCGAGTCGTAAAGGGATTTGCTCTTGGTCCATAAGAAACTATAGGCAACGCTGTTCCCAGCTTATGTGCAACCCTTCACCAGTACATGTCTTTGTCGTGATCCACTTCGCCTAGTCCAAGATAGCACGGTTCCTGTGAAGACCCTCTAAAAAAGCCAATGCCTAGATACCTACGAGACGCTTCTTGCCTTACTAGGAAAAGAGGGCAAAACTGAGGAAAAAACGCGGGAAATCGTTCCCAAGGAGGAAATTTGAACAAACTAGCCTTCGGCCCCTGCCACTCTTTCTTTAAGCGCGTTCCTGTATATATACATACACCCATTCGCCTCTTCGCTGACCGAAAAAACAAACAAAAAAACACCCGACATCCATTTCGCTATTAGTGTGTCCTTTTTGCCTCTGAAAGCCTCTTTCGTTCTCATGATCGTTCTAGACGGTCAAAACTACAGTAGGTAAAATACGTAAGCGGCTCAGTACGTGCATTGGAAGGTTATTCACGAATGATTGTTCTGTCTAAGAATGATTAGCTCAAGATTATTAATCTGGAAGTCGTTCAGTGCTCTATGGAAGAACGATTAAAGAGTAACAATGGGTCCTGGCCCAGAGCTTAAATCGAAAACACGCCCTTCTTGTCTCATTATATTTCTTCAATACAAGCTGCCAACAAAAGCGTCGCTGCCTCCCATCACGGAGTAGCGTTGGCGGCTTTTGAAAAAAGTGAAGTTTTTCCCGTTGCTACATCAGAAATAATGACCATAGCACCGCTTGGCTACCTCTCTTCTTACTTATATATCATCTTAATCGCCCAGTTGCCGGAGACAGTCTACGGCGACTACGGCAATAAAGATGCAAGACGTACGGCCATTTTTTTCCTCGTAGTTTCCGCCAGCAAAAAGGGGGCGGATTTAACCAACCTTTTCAGTTGACACGCTTCCGTTTTCGCTTTCACGTCACAAGTTTCCTGAACTTAACCAAACCCAAAAGCCCAAGTTTAGTATGCTCGAGTTGTTTCTTGGTGGAAACTTTATTGCTATCCAAGGCTTCACAAGCTCTTTCGCTATCTTTTGCTTTCCAAAATCCTTTAGCAAGAGTTTACACTGCTTATAGAGAGTTGAAAATCCTGCTAGCGGATTCTTTGTAACACCAGTTGGAATTTGATGAGCACTCAACGATCCCTAATTAAAGTGTTTGCATCAAACAAGTCGAAGAGATTTTAAAACAACAACAAAAAAGAGCAAAGGTAGCCAATTGCGGCTACCTTTACTCTTTTTACTCTTAAGTGAAGAGTTTTTTACTCTTCATTAATTTAACCTTAGAATACTTAGGAATACTTAAGTATTCTTCCAGTTACCTAACCGTTAATTGGACTTGGATAAAGTAGCAAAGATAACGAGACAATCTGGAAAGTTAGTATTTATATCCAAAGGGTTATTCTGAGATTTTTCGTCTCCTTGGAATGCGAGGTTCGTGTTTTTTTATTTCTTTAGTTTTTTAAGCTTCATCACAAGTCCAGAAGCAATTTATCATCCAAGTACATGAAAACTTTCCGACTGGTGGAAAAGCCTATAAAAGAAAAAGAGCAGCACCCAATATGAGAATATAAAAAGTTGTGAAGCTTCAGAAGCTTCTATTTTTCCCCTTGTCAATATCAAAATCGTATGCATAACTCGGTGGCTGTAGCAGTTCCTTTGGTGTAGGTTCCAAACTTGGATGAATTTAATTTATTAACGTCTTGCAAAAAACTTCTCGTGTGTCAGATTAAGCGAAGTGTTACTACAGTCACAGCTAAGCAATATACAAGCCTGCTTTTCGCCAAATGAACATCTGTTACGTGGTACGTGGGAAAGTTGGTGACACCCATCAGAAGTATATTCGGAATGATTTAGATGTGTGCATGCGATATATTACCCGAACCCATGTCTATAATGTGAAAGGCAAGTCAATTGGGAAAACTGATATACGAGTAAACTTCACAATCCCAGCGTTGGTACACTTTTGCAACTTTAATGAGGTTTGAAAATGTGAGCTTAAATGCATGAGTAGTCTTTATTGAATAGTAAGAGAAAAGTAAACGCATGTTAAAAGGTGACTTGCAAACTTAACACGGTTGTTCACTTCAATTAACATGCATGGTAGTGCCGTTAAAATTGTATCCCCTATTTTGGTAATTACAATTAATTACTGTCATACCTTTATTTCAATAGATAGGCCTACTGTAAAAATGTTGGAGTTTCACGCGTTTTTGGAACATTACAGAATATAATAAACATCAAATTACATATTGTAGATTAATTTTTCCCAATATATGGGCTAAAAGGTACCACAATATTTAATTTTTAAAATGACCAAGATAGTTTTTGCAGGCGAGATTTGGAGGGTGGGTTTGATATAATGAACTTCCGCCACGAGAAGACGAAATAATCTTGTTATTAAAGTGAGTCCTTCCACTTAGAATGATATAGGACAAAATTAACTGAAGATTAGTTGTTATAATGATGTATACCGCCAGAAAGAAACGAGACGGAAAGGCACCTGTAAAATGGAGACAGACACAATGCTAATTTAAGAAAGTAGAAAAGGCTGTATGAGAAGAGCAATGACAAATCCAATCGTCACGGAAGGAACGATAACTCTTTCTCTTTCATTTTTTGCTGGGAACTTCTTCGTTCGCTCTACCGTTGGCTTTTGTTTCTTTCCGATAAAAGTTCGTCTTGTCCGGAAGTTTCTGTGCTACTACCCAAGTTATACGAGCGTCCATCCATCACTCAAACAAGCAAAACCTTTTCCCTTTCAAAATGTATCTCATGCAATCCCGTGTGCAAGTCTATAACCTTAAGATGATATCTGAAAGCATACGTAAGCCTTGCGCTAGACTCCCCCCCCTTTCTGCTGTGTGTTTTCTGATTTGCTGATACCCCAAACCTTCCCCCAGTCAATATTACTGTGCCAAAGCTACACAGATTTTCTCACCATGTGATATCTTCCTCTTCCGTTTATAAGAAAACTTGAAATGCTAACCAACCTCAAAAGCGCCTTGAATAGTTTATTCTGTGTCTATAGAATCTTCAAAGTGAGCTTTTAGCTGGTACGATCATATGGGATATGTGACTTTGACATTTGCCCTATTGTGATATGTAAAGTTGGACTTCCTTTTCTTTCAGCGAGGGATGGCAACCGAAAGTCCCTATTCAGATTTCGTTTCCTGGCAGCGTACCAGTATGGTACATTCATATAAAAAATGTAAGCAGAAAAGAAAACCTATGAATATTCATAATCGATTGATGCTGTAACGCGTGGCAAGCGTGGAGCTTTGGGATCGAAATTGCTTATAAATTAATTTTATTTAATGAAACAACAAAAAGGGGTAAGAAAGTTTACCACCAAAAAGGATTTAACTACAAGTTAGTAAAGAATTTCTAAATTGATTGGGTGAAGTTCTAGATTAGAATAACTGCGAGAATTTACAATCCAACCAGAAACTTTTGCAAGGAAAAAAAACTAGAGAATATGCAAATAAAATGCACACAAGTTAAGACAAATCGTTAAAATGCCACCCGTGCTTCTATCCTCGGTAATTCCACTTCCGTAATGCAAAAAGAGACAGGTAGTACTATATTTTAATCTTCAATTACCTACCGAAGTTATTGGAATCTTTAAGTTAACTTTTGTCCTGCAGAGATGCGAAAATGTGACAAATTCAGCACTTACCAGGAACTTTTACTGCCCCTATATTGACCTGAAAGGAGCCATAAAACGTCAGTAGAGAAGCAAATAAAAGATTTTTAAATTAATCATGGGGGGCATTCTGTGTGTCGTAACTGCGTTAGAATTGAAAGCATTCATGGGCGTAAAAACATCTTAAACTAGATAAAATTCTGGGTAGCTGCGTTTCCAGGTTGCTATGTTGAAAATTAATGTCACCCTAAAAGGGTTACTACGGAAGGCATTCCTGTCACTGAGGGAGACAAAATGAGAAACCTAACCTCCACGTATTCCTTTCACACACATTTGACTGTGTCACAAAAAGGGCGAAAAAGTACAATTATTGAGAAATGTGGTGCAGCGATGTGACACAGGAGTTCTTCTGTTCTCTTTTACGTTTCTTTCTGGTGAGACTTGAATTCACTCCACTTTTGTATATGCCTATATAGTAAAAAATATACAGCCCCATCTCTTGCTCTATATAGCCAACAAAAGAATTTTCGCCTTCGTCGCCTTCTTCCACATATTAGATTAAATCTTCTTGCCAAGCAACCTAGAAACTCTACAAAAAAGTTTGAGCGTATAGATACAAAATATGTTAACGCAAGAAAGTTTCTTTTCAAGAATGAAGACTGTTTTGTAAGTCGGGACTCTTAATTTACGTTCCCCTTGCTCCCGAACGTTATACCTGCACCGAAAAAGAGGCCGTCATATGTGAATCATGGTGGAAATATGGAATTGCCCTACGCCTTATATACAACTGGCTGAACGTATTCTGAACTAGACCATGTGCGAGGCTGATGCAAAATTGATGAGCAGCGGGAGGCATTTCAATTTTTTTCCCAATATAAATGCGACAACCTAAAAAAATCCGAGGAAGGTTCAGGATCGTCCTTTGTGTCAAGGCAAAATAAAATAGTAATAAAACCCTATGTGGTTCCGTGCCTCAACTACACACACACTTAGCACTCCGAAGCGGTATTATCCCAAGCCAGTCCCCATTCTTCAGCAGCATGTTGTACATTAACATTACTGCAATATTAGACGCAGAATTTATTACGCTCGGTCGTAAACAACCGTCGCCTACGCAATCCAGAATCATTAATTAAGATATGAAGCCCATTATATGTATAAAGGCGCTGATTTCTTACTAGATTAGTTCTACTAAAGCAATTGATATTACTTCTCTTTTTCATCAACTTTCTTCCTTTCTGGTTCTTTTTGTCGACAAAAAGGCATATATCAAAAGCAAGTATGAAAAACATTGCAAAGTTCAATTCTTTGCAACGCAATTCCTCTGCTCTTCTTAATAAACAAACATTAAAAGACCTGTAATTTTCTGCTAAGGCAGCCAATTACTTCAACTCGGTAAGTAAGTGAAATCAATCATAGGAAGAACGTTTTATAGAGCTGTTCGAGTGTCATTTTGCTCTTCAGGGGCTTTTAAGGTTCTCAATTCAGGAGAGGAAAGCTCCTGGTTAAGAATCGTGACGATCAGCAAGTCTTTGAGGAGGGGGGCAAGAATCACAGTAACCATTACCGACTGACTATATCACTTTTATCTTTTGCCCAGGGGAATCGCAAATCGAAACTGGTCGGATAGGGATTGCTGAGCACAACATTGTGAGCTTAGAGAGAAACGGTGAGGATTCTCCAGCTCTTTCAGCGGGTCAATTTCGATCTTCGTCCAAAGAGACCAACGGTCACAGCTATGGCAGTAGTTTACCCGGAGGTAGCAGCAGTCGAGGGAATCCGTCCTCGTCGGCACCTCTTGGCAGTACTCAATTCAGCGGGCCTCAATTTGTGAAAGAAGCTTCCAAAAATGTTACGGCACTCAAGGGGAAAACGGCGTACCTCAATTGCCGGGTCAAAAATTTGGAAAACTGGACCGTAAGTAATTTTTTCTATATACATTGCATCGCTTTTTTGTCAACCCATAAACCTAACATCAATTTCCCCCCAGTATAATTGAAAGTATACAACACAACCTCGTTGAACATGACCAGGACGAACCAGTAGTAATCTAACGCTATCCTGTTGGCGCCACTTTTCTTCCATACACTAAACACACACATACAGAAATCCATATCGTGTTACTTTTTCTCTTCCTCGCTCACGCTTGTTCAGAGCTATACTTCCTCGATGAAAGCAAACCCACAGATCTAGGTGTCCAGCAATCTAGTAGTAACTGTGGCTCTGTGTATTTTTTCTTCTTGGTGGGGGGGGGGGATGATGAAATTGAATTTAGGTGTCCTGGATTCGTCATCGAGACCTACATTTGATTGCTGTGGGACGGTACACGTACACGGCAGACCAGCGATTTCGTCCAGTGCATCGTCCCCATTTTGAAGAGTTAGTGCAAGATGGAGTCGGAGGAACTGAAGCAGATGGTTTCCGCAAAGCTTTCCCCATTGATTCCGCCAAGAGCTATGGCGATTGGGGTTTAGAGATTCACTCGACTCAACATAGAGACGCTGGTATCTATGATTGCCAAATCAGTACCACGCCCCATCGCAGTCTTTTTATTCATCTACGCGTCGTCGGTAAGTCATATTTTTCTCTACCTTTCTCGAAATTCGCCCACAAACACACACAAATGCAACTGTGCTAAGCTAACTCCTTGGTTGCATGATCTTCCATGGTTTCTCTACAACCTCCATTTCGTCGCCAGTGCTGGTTGAATGACGCCACAACGCACAGAAAGCTGTTGCCCAGTAACTACCAAGCCAAAAGGATTTGATTCTAGCTTGTTTTTCTTAACGTTTTAAAAATATCTCAGAGGATAAAAAGCGACGGAAATATTTCGCTTCCAACTTTCAGTTAAAACAAATCTTTCTCCTCGCTGTTCAAAGAGACCCAAATTAAGCTAATCAGTCATTGTCTTACAAGCTTTGTCACGTAAAGTTGATACTCGGAAAACTCCCCATGGGATGCATACATCTGAATTAGTTCGAGCACACTGCTCATGAGCTAAGTAATGTAAGAAGAAACACAAAAAGACATTATTCGTTTCTCGATTTTTAAAAATGGCAGAACATAAGAGTTCCTTGATTGTTCTATCACTGTTAAAAACATAAATACAAATTGACTTGAACTTGCTTTTTCGACAAAAAAAGAAAGGAAAGGGGAAAAAGGAAAAAAAAAAGTTTATTCCGAGAATTCTGTCGTCTCCGAAAAGTCACGCCCAACTTTGGCGTTTCCGGAAATTGAAATCTTCAGTTCTTTATGACTTCTTATATTCTACCTGCAACTCCTGTGCACTTCTTCGAGACAATTTAAACTCCTTGAGATGCTTTCTTGTGTTTGTTTTTCCTCGCCAAGTAATGGCCATCGTCTTTGCCAATACACCTTCCTACACCAACGCTTGTAACACTGGGAATATTTCTTAACGGTCCTATGATATTGCTCATATAAATTAGATTTGATGTGAGCCCATTTATTTGTCACGCAACTCAAGCTCTAATATTTTATAAAAAAAAAAAACGCGAGGCATTTTTTTTTCTTCCGAGAAGGAAAAAAAATAGAAAAAAGTGGTTAGCAAGGTACCATCCTCTTTGTATTTCTCTTTTTATTTTTGGCTTCAGGTCCTCCTTTGTGTGGTTTCACCATTTTTTTCTGCTTGGTTTTGTACTTTCCCCATTTAGTTATTTTTTCTTAAAAAACAAACGTGCGGATCAAACATGCTTTATATGCTTGCAGTAGGGCGACGCGTGACAGTTTTGCATCCACACACTTATCAGACCCCAGACCCTTTTCCCGTATGTTAATCGCGTACTAATCAAATGGCTATTTTGTCTCGAATTTTTCATTTTCCTCACGTCATAAAAATCACGTTTCCTTTTCCTTGTCTCTTCCTTTTCCTTCCGTTAAACAGCCAACACGGAACAAAAAAACGACAGTTTATCGTTTAACATTTTTAGTACCTTTGGGAGGTTTAAATAGGTTAGACGTTAATGGGTATAATGAGACTACAATAGAGGACTACAACGAGGAGCTCGTCGTCTCTTTTACTACATCATATGAATAGAAGTTCCATTTTTGTCTTCTACCTTAAACTTTTGCCGCGTTGAATTTCGTTACCAAACTAATTATAACTATACCCCCATACTTTTCTGAGCAAAGAACTTCGTACTCTATCTATTCTTTCTCCACTAGCTTTCCAACAAGGCAAAAGGAAAAAAAAAGCAGCAACCGCTTTGAAACGGGAAAGTTCGCGAACTGAGCTCGGTTTAGTTAACTTTCATGAACCTGGACCCCATACAATTCTTCCGGCAGCTCGTTGGCCACTTAGTTTCAGCGCCGAAAGTGCAGTAACCAAACTTTTGATCTCCCTTGGGAATACAAACTAAAAAAAAATTGGATTCCTAAAAAGAACCACAAAAACTAGACGTGGTTCCCTGCAGAGCACCGTAAGAAATATTAATCGCTATCTAGGTTAAGTCTTAATTACTAACCGTATTGACACGAGACCCGACGTCCTGGCATTTTTTATGTATTACTGCGTGCCTCACGCTTTACAAATGCCCTGGAAATGCAGAGCGAAAACAAAGCAGGATGATAAGATATGCGTTGGCTACCCCTCTACGATGTTAAGAGCAAGTCATTGCCCTTCAGAGTAATTAGA
Source organism: Lepidurus arcticus (assembly GCA_003724045.1). Classification (NCBI taxonomy): domain Eukaryota; kingdom Metazoa; phylum Arthropoda; class Branchiopoda; order Notostraca; family Triopsidae; genus Lepidurus; species Lepidurus arcticus. The sequence continues at coordinate 3,833 of RJJA01000029.1, read as the reverse complement.
TGAAATTCAATAGTGTTCGGGAAAACATAACAGGCGACTCGTTGCCTGTGCTCATCGTGGAATCATAATCACGTACCAACTGGCGGTACAAGTCAGTTACTCCCAAAATCCCTTCGCTCCTATTTTGCATTAAGCAAGTTTGCTTATTGCTGCTGTTGGTCTTGGTGTACATCTCGCTAATTGACGCCATTCGTTGGGGGCAAAAGTCCCTATCGACCAGCTACTTCCCTCCTTTGCCAACCTTCTCTATAGTCTTTAAAGTCTCTAAAGCTCCCTCCTTCTATAGCGCTTCTATTATTATTATCCTATAAACCCAACCTTTGCAAATAAGTTTATCCGTGTGTAATGTGGGACAGCGTAGTTTAACAATGAATGTTTAGCTGTAGTAACGTATGGTTGTGGTTGTCCCTGTCCAGCCCAATCGCAGTAGAAATCCTGTACAAGCACAGAGCCAGGAGATTGTTTCCAGATTTTATGCTATGTAAGGCTACATTTTATGATCAACTGAACGTCAGTATAACAACGCGCATGCCTCTGTATGGCAAACGTTAAACTGCGAGTTTTATGCAAGTTTCACTCTACCTACCACTGCACCACTTCGCGATAGAAGCGCCACATTGCTTTTGAAGAAATTATAGCTGCCATAATTCATTCCAAGTTTGAGTTTTCTTTCCTTATTCGTTTCTTGGGGAAAAGACAATCCCGTGCAACCTATGGCTTGCGATCAATTTATTTATAATCTAACATGACCTGTTATTTTCCCTTTCCATTTCGTTTTTTCACTCTATTCTATATATCGTGGACATCTGGTGCCCAGAACCAAGCACAACTATTTTGGGCGCTTTGGACGTCTTTGTGGACAAAGGAAGCACCATCAATTTAACCTGCGTTATTCGTCTTAGCCCAGAGCCTCCACAGACCATTGGATGGCGGCATAACAGCCAAGTAAACTTATTGTGCATGATGTGTTAATCCTGTACGGCGAATGAATTTTGTTTTGACGAATACTGCCTACGTGCATTCCCGACGCGTGTGGGAGCGAAGATCGAGCAGAATGCCTAATATGCACATTGTCGAACAATCGGAGTCTGGGTCGATAATACCGAGCCTTAGTTATCTGAAAGAGGATATTGGCAATATCACTAAAATCAAGAGCTTATATTTTACTTGTTTATGCAACGTCGCCAGTTCAAAGAGAGGTATAATATCGACTTTGTATGACGTATATACAGCGGTACGTAGCGGAGGCGTTCAGAAAACACATTGCTTTGCAAACCACTGAGAAATTTGATAGCGTTTTTAGTATCTCAACAGCTTGGATTTCCTTTCCTCGTGACTGCCAAAAGACATTATAGTTACTGAAGTTCAAGAAATTTCGGACTCAACTTGCTCTGTACACCTTATGTTAAAAAGGTTTGGCTGTAGTATTGGAACAAAAAGACTTATTGGGAGGTTTTTTCTTCCCCCATCCGGCCATGACAACCTTTATTCTCTTACTAAAGGTACTAAAGTTGTGCAGTAGAAGGGAGGAAGAAAGTTTACGAGGACAGCTTTTGCTGTCGAACAGACACATAACATAGCTACCGCTGTTGGCTTCCGCAAGAGGCCAATTTTTTCTTCGCAACCAATTAGAGAAACTGCTAACGGCGTAGTAATTTTTCTCGGACTTCAACCTAAGAGCTTCCAGAGAGGGATAATAAGATTTCTTCCGCCGCAATTCAGAGTTCTAGACATTTCATGGTATACCAAGCATGGTTGGTTCGACTCGATAGAATCAGAACAAGTTGGTAGCGCGTACGTGAGAAGTAGACGAGATTCATGACATTTTAGCTTTAGCTTTATAGCGGATTAATCTTAAAGAGGGAAAAGAACTGACAAAATGCCGTTGTTGCCAGGAAACACTAATACAAGTTGCACACGTCTGTTGCGGGGTCGAGTAGGTGTGACGTGATTAGCCCCGAACACAATTAGGAATCTGGCAAGCTTTGTAGGAAAGGTTATGAATTAAATAGGAAGTCACGGGATGGAATACGCAGTTGAGAACAGCAAGGAGAACTATGGGAGATTCACAGATGATGGTTTACGGAAACAAAGGACGGAACTGATAAAAACATTAGGATACTTCATGCTCAATAGCAAAGGTCTTCTTCGATAAAACCTTGCACAAATGATAAAAGGGACTAGGGAAGGACTCTTATAGAATACTTGATGTGTTCCTTACTAGCACCATTATTCTTTTCTAGTATAGGTTATCTTTTGCTTTGTGTAGAACAACGTGCACGAAATAATAAATACGAAAGAAATGGCGGGATTTAATAGCAGAAAGCTTTCAAAAATTATTTTGTAAATGTCGTAGAAAATTCCTATAACTTGTCAGCGAGTCTTTTAAGCGATAAATCCCTGCGACACGCAAAGGGCAATGCACGGTATTAGCTAAGAGCAGAACAAGCTTGAAAGTCTGAAAGAAAAAGACGCTTGAAATCTAACTTTGGTAATCTGAGATTTTTTTGTGTACATGCCAAGCGTAGGTAGTACACCTTGTCCTGCGAATCGCTCGAGTATCTCACCCATTTGGTATTCCCTTTGTCTCTTCCATATAGCTTATCAGTTATGACTCAGCTCGAGGTGGCGTGAGTGTTGTTACTGAAAAAGGCATAGAATCGTCAAGTTCCTTGCTCATCCAGAATGCAAGGCCATCAGACTCTGGCAAATATACATGCCTACCAGAAAACGCTGAACCAGCTTCAGTTAACGTACATGTCCTCAATGGTAAGTTATACTTTCCTTCACTATATATAGCGTATGTTGAATTCCGACTAAAAAATGGTGTCCATATTGAGATCGATCCTCGGTATTTTTTTTTCTTTTTATTAGCAGTTCCCATGAACGTCAGTTATGCGGACAATGCTGATCTAAAGCTTAATATGATTTTACCTCTAGAAAGTCAGTCCGGAAACTCATATTAAATTCTTAAGTTATTAGATTTTTAAAGTATACAATTTTTTTCAAGGTTGTTCTTTTCTAAAAGTGACGGAGAAAAAATGTATCTAGCCATAAGAAAACACGTATCACTTGCGCATACGCTACTAAAATAAATAAGTGTACGCGGTAAAGCTTTTTCATTGGAACTAGGTGAAAACAGGATTTCTTTCTTTTAAGCTAGAAAGTTGGACTAAATAATAGCTGTTTTCCTTAAAAAAATACAAATACAGAATTTGAGTTGCCAATTGGATACCCAGCCAGAAAAATATAAGAAAAGCTTATTATTCATACAAGAAGCACTTTGAAGAAAGTGAAAAATTAGATCGAGTTCCCTAATATGCAAGAAAAAATCGTCGCTGACACAAATAACAGGACCAGAAAACGCCAAAGTGGCCCTGAAGCTTTTACAATCGCGTTTTGTCGTCGTTTTTTTTTATAGGTTACTGTTACACTGTAAAAATTTTCTTGGTTAATTTATGCCAAATTCGTAGTAGCGCAAAATTCACCCTGAATGTACAGTAAAACATTTACTGATATGTTATCATAATATAAATTACAAGTTTTTGCTGTATTTTAACGTACTATGATATCCGTAAATTTACAATGAAACATAGTATTTCATATAGTGCAATTTGTGGTAAAAATATTGTAAAAACAAAATATTGTAAAAGTATTACTAGAAACTTGCTGTAAAATAAAAAATTTTGTTGTGAAGATAATTATTATTAATGTTTTAATTTTACAAATAATTTTTTTATTTTTGTTACAACACATTTTTGTATTCTTTTTTACAATTGTTCATTGTAAATTTACGCCAACAGCGGTTAAATAAAAAATGAGCGGCTTGTAAT
>RJJA01000289.1:31439-78830 GCA_003724045.1 Lepidurus arcticus | reverse complement strand
ATTGTGGTGTACTTGCTTGAGGTATTAGTGACGTACACTATTGCCCCGGGCTGACCTGTCATAGGAACTCAACCCTATGGCAGGTTCAGTCCGCCCTTGGCCTTTGAAGAATACATGTCTTGTTTGCTACAAAGCTAATACATTACAATAATGGTGCTGTCCCTGTAAATCGAAGGTCCGATTTTGAATGCGCTAGGCCTTCGGCCAAATGTCCTCCCGTGCTATAAGGATACGGAAATTTGAATTTTGGCCCAAAGGGGCGGAGCTAAAACCGCTCAATAATTAATTACTCGGTTAATATTTTCACGGCTATATTTCGCATTGCTTGCTTTTCTCATGCTTCGCTGTACTGTTTAGCTTACTAAGTGTAATACCAGAGGATCCATCCGCCTGTGTACCGGATTACGCATCCTGTACGAGTACACTAGGCAGGATGGATCCTGTCTTAGTCTATTATTATTTCAAGTCTTTCTGACTAGGTTATTGTTCCTGTTCCTGAGTTATTGACTTGCGAAATTTTGTCATTTTCCCGCCACGAGAGCTGTGACGTAGCTACCGAATGAAATATTAGAGGCGTGGCCTATGAACTAAATTAACTGTTGTTGTTTAGAAAGCTATGCCTATATGACTGAATCCAAGAAAATTGATCAAATGGAGAGCAGAAGAGACAGTTGATAAAAAGCTCCATTCTAGCTTGTAAACGAAAAGATACGTAACGTTTTCGTCCATAACAAATCTCGGATGCGGTTTTTCCTTGTGTTGTTTTTATGCTTCAATTGTTGTTATTCGCAAATTTTTAGTGTGATATTAGGTAATACAGTCCGACTGAACGCTTTCCAGTACCAATCTATGGTTAAAGTCGATTCCAATCCTGACCCGGTTACTTATTTATGTAATGTACCAATGGAAACACGTGTTAGGCCAACCTGGGTTACGCTAACTCAACACCGGTGTTAGGTTAGCAGCCATGTATGCATATATAGCCTGCTGTGGCTGTCTCCAAGACGATCCCCATAGGGTTTCGTTCATTTTCTTCAGACTTACAAATTGATTGCCGCACAGTCATCCAATTGTAGGACAGATTCAAAACATGATTAAAACAAACTGTAATTACGTTTCAATATTGTAATTCCAGCTCACGATATTTGGGCTGTCCAGTGTGATAACGTAGACAATTTCTATTTTGCGCATTGTACCTAGTTTTATCTTCAATACTTCCTAGAGATTGCGAGAACATCCAGGCTTTTGCTTTTATGAATTCTCATTTGTATAAGAGAAAAACAATTTACCAAGCTATATACATCTATCTGTATTTTTGAACCACATTAAATATACTTTATGAATGCAAATTATGTCTATTAATATGATGGATAAGCTGCACGGTACTTCTCTTGCCAAGGATACAAATTTACTCGAGGAATGGCTGAACTATCGCAATCCACAATTGGATTTCTAGAAAGCAAACAAATCATTTTAGCTAACAGCAGTATCTAAGAAAATATTTAAAAATTGCAAACTCACGTTTTGGATGGTTTCCTGAAAGCAAGTGGTTGCATGCTATGGACATCACTGTTGTCGCAAACCATACGTGCCAGGCTTATTTTGCGAATTTCGTCCAATTGAGCTACACAGACGCATTAGTCAATAGTAAGGGGCATAATGATGGTTTTATTGATCTTACCTTCTGTAAAAGAATGAGGTTGTCCACCCAAATCATAGAAATAACGATCGCCACGTTTGGTTCTCGCAAACTGTTCAGAGATTATGCACAAGAACGTAGGTCCCAACAATGTTCCTTCAACCTGACGCTCTGACAAACCTCCAATGAACAAATCCACATCATCCACATCACGATAAAGTAGCTTAAATCGCTTCACAATCTAAAAGAGAAAAAAAAATGCGAACATAATGTGAGGTTTTAAGTTACATTTTCTCAACGTTTAATTACCGGTTCCGGGAGAACGTCCCTGAAATCTTCAAAGTGACGAGCACGTGGCAAACCACAAAGCTCTCTGTATGCATTGTATCCTTGCAAACCATGATCTCTGCCTCGCTGGACGTTAAGCGCAACTAAATCCATACCAAATGGTTTGCCTCCGTCTTCAAACAAATGATTGGTTAACTAAAACGAAACACAATATTGATAACTAGACTGTAAAAATATATTGTTTGCTTAGCCAAAGCTAACCTCTTCGGATACGTAGTTATCGAAATTTTGAATAGGCTGAGTGGCCAAACCGACTAAAAATTTGTCCAAATTGCCCGGCAAGTAGACAGCTTGTGACCGGAAGAAATGCTTTCTCAACAAGAGACTCGAATCCTTTTTACGAAGCTGATCCAACAAACTAGAGTAGGGTTTAATCAAAATTTAATTTGAAATGTAAAAATTAGAACTAAAGGCCAAAGTCAGCTAAGAACTTAAGAGAAAAACAAAATGTTTACTTACTGAATTTTGCCCTGTACCAAAGAATGGCCGTAGCGGTATGCAGCAGCAGAGAATTCGTTGATAATAGCGGGACTGACATTCTCATCGTAGTCGCGACTGAATCCTTCCTTCAATGGGAACATCGCTAATTTCTCCATCGATTGACGACCTGAAAACAAACACACGTTAGCCACTTTTCCATTCATTCTTTTCTCTAGAAGAATCTCAGTTTTCTTACCAACGACAACAGGGAGGTATTCATTATAAGTGATATGTTGCATTTGAGCAATAATGATACGACGAGTCTCTTGGAACACTTTCTCGTCATCCCAATGGGGATTAAGGATCTTCAGTTCCGTAGCAATACGGTTGTGCTCGCGCAAGAAAACAGTATGGGTCACAGCCAAAGAAGGATTTTCGTTCGATCGGGTGTCACCTAGAAAATCAATGTGAACATTACTATGTACACAAAAATTAACCAGGTAGCTTATTTTCAACGAAAAATTACCAGCTTTGAAGCATTTGATTTCTTCCTTTGGTACAGGAGCGGAAGATTCATTCAAATGGCACTCCATACCGGGTGCCAAATCCGGGGGTAACAAATCGCGCATGCGGGTGTGTCCGTTACGAGGTGTGACGTTAAGTCTGCCTCCTTTGAAGGTTCGCAAAGGTCGCATTTCCTCCTCATCCGAGCCGTAAACGTTAGAACTGTCCAATGCGTGCGTAAGCTGGTTCATTTGCTCGGCGTAACCGAAAGAGCAGTCCGAGTTGGCCACAGTCATGGAACGCACGAAATTCATGCACCTTTGGCCATGCTGAGCGAAGAACGGATCGTCTTCGGGGATCTCAATAGGCAAGCATTCGGGATGCACCAAAATGGAATTGGCTAGGAATTTTCCATTCTCGGAACAGCACATAATTCCGGTAGAATTTGTTGCTGAAAACGAAAACGATACGAAAACGAAAGCGTAAACAATACAAAACCATAATGGAGAAAGCTGTAAAAGAATCAGAGGAAAACGAGGTACCTACCCATGCGAAAAGGGGGCGTATTAGTCATGTCGTGATCCAGAAACTGGCCGTATTGCATCACCCACAAGGTCTCGGTTTCATGGGGACTATCCACGTCCGGAACGACAGAAATGGACACCAAGCGAGCACTGGGCAAATCAGAGCCATCCCAGGCAGTGCGAGGCTGCCACACCCCTAAAGTTATTTATATAAAAAAAAACTAACAATAAAAAAATATTAGATTTTTTTGTTTTTACCGTCAGCATAGTTTTGGGGAAGCATGCGATTGTATGGTGATCGCGATCTGCCGAGTCCGGGGTTACGCAGATTATTGCAAGAGCCATCTATAGGGCGGTAGGTCAAATCCTGTTCGGAGCAGGAGGGTGGAGCTTGGCAACTTTCGCCTAGAATCGTGTCTTTGGTATTGAAAACTGATAAACCGTAGCCGGTTTCTTCGGGAGTTAGATGGAATCTAACAAATAAAAAATAATGAGGACTCAAGTTCAATGCCGGCAAGCTGAAAGTCGGGTTCGTGGTATAGCGGTTTTACCTTTTGCCCAGATCTAAGGTACTTTCCGCCACAACATAAGCGTCACGACTGCGGCCGATGGTCAAGGGCGTAGTTTGGAAGAAGAGCAGGTGAGCAGCCGCAGCAGTGTTCTTTTGAACCACAACTCCTTTTTTGCTCAGCAAACGCTCCGATTCATCCATTTGCTTCAAAGCCTGCATGCCATGCTCTGCTGCCACGTTTAAGTCATATGTATTAATCGGCACGGACAGCTTGGGGATCTTGGGTACAACCTCCATTGGACGAGGAGCCGGACCTTAAATTCAGCAAAGTTGCAATTAATTTAATGCCATAAAATATAATTTCTGCGATTGTATTAAAAGAAATTAACGCAATCCCAGAAATTACGAAAATAACAAAATGCAAGTCACGAATAAAAGCATGATAAATAAAATAAATGAAGACTTTTTGGAGTAGGTTTAATAATAATCAAAGACGAAAGGATTTTCTCAGACAATATCGGAACTTACCATTGTAGGGCCGGTTAGGACAGCAAGCGCCAATGTTTCCATCCTTAAGATAGCAGTCGGTACCAGGTGTGTAAGATACTTCGGCGTACCAGATTGCGCAATCAGTTAAGGGTCGGCAATGACTTTCCAAGCCGGCTACGTTGGGGCAGTATTGTTGAGTAGGCGGGACGTATGCAGGGGTAGGGGACTTGTAAGCGTAGGGTTTGGGTGCCGGTGCCGGAGGCGCAGCTGGCCGACGGTAGGGTTTGGGCTCCCTAGCGGGATAAACGGGGTTTGGCGGGTAGTTCTTCTGGGGGTAAACTGGGTTTGCAGGGTAGAAAGTTTGATGGGCATAATAGGGTGCGGGTTCAGGGTAGTGGTTGTCCACGTAGCGGTGGAAGGGGGGGATATTAGGGGTGAAACCCGAGGGTGCATGAGGATAGGGAGAAGGGCGTTGGGAATTGTATTCTGTCCGGTGGGGAGAAGGTGGACCATAGTCACGCCCATACTGGCGTTTATTCCTCGTCGAAGCTTCTTCAGAAGTCTGTCCTGGCACCGTTACGACGCAAAGGACCAAAACCGCTACCCATTTTTTCATCTTCGAATACTTGTAAGTCCTAATCAATGAAATAAATAAGCGTTAAAATTGATAGACTTAAACAAATAAAATAAAATAAATTGAATAAACAAAATAAATCATACAAATAAAATAAATTGAATAAACAAACTAAATCATAAAAATAAAATAAATATAATAAAAAATAAAATAATTTGAAAATAAAAATCATACTTTATCATACTTAGTAATACTTTACTGCACCGAAAATAATCACTCGAAAATTATTAGCTTTATTAAATAAGGCATCTAGTTTATTCGTCGGTTTAGAAAAGTTCACAAGTTTATGGGAGCTTTCTCCTATTAACTAAGTACTTAGTCACGCAGCAGGAGAAAATGTCACACGCCGCTGGCGCCTATTACTGTCTTGCGGACGCACTAAAATGTTGTAGTGCACGCTTTTGCTGTTAGCTAATCTTAACCTATATGGGCCGCTTTGGGCAATACATCGAGCAAAACTACACAAGTACAAAGAATGACTCGACAGTTAACTTCTTCCTAATTCTTTTAAAAAAGTTCAATTTTACCGCAAGCCCGCTTTTCTTCCTGTACTTTATTGGTTACGAACTTCAAAGTCGTGGTCATGATGACCAACCACCTGCTTATATTGTCGTCTTTTATATAAAACCCTTGACGTAAAACTGGGTCAGTTGTCGAGTGCATGTATAAACCCATCGGGAACTTACTCTACGTGCCGGTAGGAACGGCGTACCTAATTGTTGGGGAATTCGAGAACGCATTGTTGCTTGAAGAACTGACCCTTCGCTTGCAACATATTTTGGTGGGAAAAAAGCTGGAAAACAATAGCGAAAGGCCTACATAATGAAAGGGAAAGTGGTTTCATTTCTTATTGAAGAAAAGCGAAAGAAAACAGTCTGAGTTTTTCAGTTTTCAATAGGATATATAGTTCCTCACAATTAGTTCCCAGACATAAAAATTCGTTAGAGTCTTCACTACGGTTTTCCTGGAGCCTCAAAGATCTAGATATCGAATGTGTAACGGACGGAAGACAGAACCGGAAAGTGTGACCACTATACCCTTAAACGTCTTGCTCTAATAGCTCACTTTAAAACTACTCCAGATTATTCATATAAGCCCCTAAAGCTATTGGTACATTTTTGACAAAGAGAAGGAGATAATTTGTGAGATGGAGAAACTAACTTTCTCGTACGAAGGCTTTTTTTAAGCGAACTTTTGAAAGGTATGTAGAAAATTTGAGTCGAAATAAAGATCGACACCGCAACCTACTTGGCACACACTTATACAGTGAATAAAAACTGGAGAAAAGAGGTAATCCCCAGCTTTCGCAGCCATATCCGCGATATTATCTTTGATTAGAACAAAAACTGGTTGTATGTTTTGAAAGTTTGGAATCAATGTAGGAAAACGAGTGTACCATATTAGGGGATTGGGATGGATACATATCCTATAATCACGAGATAAATTCCCCGTACGCACTAGAGTTCGAAAGCCTGGCATGCATTGTTGTAAACAATTGCGAAACAATCTCACTACTATAGCATTGTAAATTCTTACGAATAATAACAGCGTTAGGAATGTATAGAAGTATATAGGGAAATTATGGATACTTCAACTAAGTTGGAAGTCATTCCTTCTTGTAATTTTCCGACGCAGAAAGACGTAAGAAAGACGTAACTCAAAGATAAGTAAACTTAATAAAAATAATTTAATTTGGTAAATATTAAATTAATTGGACCCACCCGTTTGTGATTTTTTTACCGTTGAATTTTTTAGTAATATTTTTGAAGCAAAAAGAGTTTAAGATTTTATAAGAAGTTAGATTGCTTTAGATTAGTTCTTAGATTGCGCCACTAGAAAATGCACACTACATTGGAATTGAAAAGTACCCTGAATGAAACGTTGATTTTTTAGTATTGAACGCTTCCGGGAAAAATGATAAAATTATAGCTCGCGAGTTCGTAAATTCTCAGGTTTCTCTATTGTATACCTTTATTGGAAGACCCCAGGTCATGGTAAGACCTGAAGTAAATTTCCCCTAACGCAATACACGTTCACTGTTCCAGTACAGAAATTGGAGCAGTAAGCAAGCCAAGTTGTCTATTGAACTCGTCTAGCACACGCACGCAAAAAATAAACTAGCGTTAAAGAAAGTAGCCATGCGTAAATTGTACTAGTGTTTAAGCTAACTCAAGTGGAAGTTAAATTTTGTAACATTGTTTACTTAACACGGTTTTGGTAATTCGGTCTCGAACTAATTCTTCTCTCGGACAAGAAATACGGTAACTTTAAGGCACATCCAGATAGTTGGTACGGAGAAGACACTTGTTGGCTCGGTCTTGGCACAATTACACTGAATTACTGAAGAGCTAGGACAGGCAGCTTTATATAGAGCAGGTAACGCCCAACTGCTGCTTGTACTAGAAAATAGACCATTTTTTCTTTTCTATGTGCGGCTTTCAGAGAGACTTGGAGGCAACGATATTAACACAACCAAAAGCCCCGCAAACAAGATGACTAGAAAATTGGTTGGCTGGAGTCTGGCGGTGCTGCCACAGCAAGGCGTGTCCATGAGTGCGGGGTCTTAGCAGCCTTGCAGGCCCAAAATTCTCCCCGCTCAAATCATTCGTTCCCTATTCCACTTCTCGCGAGTCATTCTTCTTTGCAATAGTGAAAACATGTATTAAAAACTAATAATCTTGGTGACAGGCAATCAGAATCAAAGTAAAAAAGAAACATAAACGCTTATTCAAAATTGTTCCTAAAACCGTTACGCTTGGCCGATTCGGGTTCTGTTTCATTCGCAGTTCAGAGTTCGACATTCATAGCGCGAAAACGGCTTAACGTAACGCTCAAACATAATTTGACTAGCTGTTTTTACTGCTACTTCGTTATCTGTATAGTTATTTGGTTACCTAAGTTAACCGAGAAAGCCGATATCATCAAAAGAGAAGCGTGGCAAGCGTGCTAACCATAAGCACCCTTGGCTGTCAAGCAAAGACAATCTTGCGGTGCACAATGAGCTTTCTCAGACTTGGGGGGTGCTCGGTGTACAAACCGAAAAACCTAACCGAAAAATGCTTGCTAGGGAAAGTGAACAGCCGGCCTGGAAACCTCTCAAAGACGGTATGCGGAACTCAGTATTGCTCGTAAAAAGGCTAAATTGTTGTGGATATTGAGCAACTTCCAAGTTTATGGCTAGGAAAACCATTATGCACCACACAGGTAAAATTCGCTTTGGCGGAAAAGCATGTGAAACCAGAAGCGTCCATGCAGAAAAGCGTGGCCTTTAACGCTCTAATGCGGTTTCCGCCAACCTTTACCCAATTCAGCCTCCTTCGGGAGCCAACATATGAAACCTCGCTACGACAACTTAGAGAGCTCCAAAATTGCTCGCTAAACGTTCGGGAGGAAAAATTTGGCCATATCCGGGCTATCAACACCAAGCCGGACACAATCGTCCGGTCAAGAATGCAACTCCACCCAAAACTTGCGTAATCTCCCATACTGGAGGCTAACCTTTCCAAACCTATGTACTTTGCAGGTGGTATAATCTTGGACACAACCTTAATTATGAGAAATCCTTTCGCAACTCATTTTTACTCTTACTCGCCGTTCCGTCAGACTGCGTGATGCGTACGTGGCCTGAAGAGTCGAGTCCCACACGTTTTTAGGTCCATCCGAACGTGTCACACTCTTCAAATGTCATAAATTCCCACGGCATCGTCCAAAATTACGTCGCTTCTTCTGTTTTTGAGCGCACGTTCCAAATCTGGCTCACGAAGACGTTACCGAAAGCTTGTCAGAGACAAAAAGTGTTACAATTATAAGAAATTTTGAAGCGGATTACAATACAGAACAAGCAAACCGTAATCCTTCGCTATTTTCACTTTTTTAAGACTCAACTCAAGAAAGGAACACACTATAAAAGGATTAAGAGCTCCTTGTCTTGATTGCTATGGATCGTGATTCAACAAAATGTTAGTTATGTATCATGACTCGTAATAAAAAGCCACGCCGCTGTATGCATATTTCATTTATAGCAGATTTTCTTGCTGTCTCCCTACCCCACCCTCGCTAAACAATCATCTAACTTGTTCCTTTTCTTCTCTGTCTGGTTTCATGTACGTTATGGACAAAGTCTGACAAGGGAAAAGTGCTGAGAAAGATATATGTACTCAAATTATAGGCAATGCTTTTTTTTGTACACATGTGAAACAGAAATAACACCTACAGGGAGGAAGAATCGTCTGTTTACTCGTGCGTAATCTAATTAAAACAAGTGTACGAACAAAAGACGAGAATCCCTTCCTTTTGTTACTCTCCGAGATACAATTATCGAACACTAAAAAGTGAAAAGCATCTCACGAACCATTGTCCCATTATAAACTTACACACCCCGAGAACTGCGAAGCACTTGACCTCGACATACTAACGTAGCCTATCTATGTAGTGTGGTCCTAACGACACGCTACTCCCTATTGTAGTAAGTTTGTTTGTTATAGTGTGACGATCATATAAGGTGGAGTCAAATCTTCTCAATCGTAGCACGCTATACGCTTGGACTCTTATATGACCGGACGCACAAGTACACACACATTGGCTTTAACTATCTGACCTAATTTTACTCTATTTGGTTCTTTCTCCTCATTGACTCACCGAACTAGATAGGTCTTAGCTGGGCATACTTCATGCAAAACAGTCTTGGGTGTGGTTAAAGCCCAAAGTTTTGGTAGAGGTACTCGCTAACAGGTCCTCGATTACGAAACGATAACTCAAGGATTAAGGCAACTAGTGGGCTTTCGTCAAGGGCTCTTTGGACTCGATGGATAATTCCTCCAAATTTTAATTGAGTTACTCCTCTACCCTATTTCAAAATTCAAAGGAGAATTTCCCAAAGAAGCGCGACACTCTGCGAGGCAGTCGGGCAGACCGCGAGCGTAATTCATTCGTGTCTACTTAAGGAAACCGCATAACTTAATTATTTCCAGTGTTTATAAGCCTACGCAATGACGCAAGCCTTATCTCAGGTTTTTCACGCTAAAAGCTAATTATGCTCCAAAGGAGAAAACGCGGGACAACACGGATTTTAGAAAGGCTCCGGGGAGACCAGTGCGCGGGAAGGTTTAACAAGGTATACCAACCTACAACCCCATACGGCTACATCACGATTCATGAAAAGGGAAACAAAGAAACAAATATTTGAAAAAAAAGAGAAGTCTATAGAGTGAGGTGATCTTTCCCGATAAAAAAAAATAACCACACCCCAACACCTCAAAGGGTCCCAGGTAATCCTGCCAAGTTTGGAACATGGTATACTGCTGATGCAAACACTGTAATGATGGAGGAGAAAGTCTGAGAATCTAATGCGTCTTCAGAAAGTGAGAAAGCTATAAAGGGTCACGGTTTCTTGTAATTTCCTGGATAACGCACCCAATGTGTGTTACAAACCACAGCGCATTACATCATTAATGACAAGAGTCGCAATATCCCTCTGGCGGCCGTAACTTATTAACTCGGGTCACGATCTGCAAAGTGTAATCTCGAATGCAAAGATTAAGGGTCTCGGTAAGATCTAAAACAGCCTACTTTTGGATGATCGTGCAATCTACTACGCAATTATTTGGAATGCGTGTTTCCTAACATTTAGCCCTGTGGGGGTATGTGTCTGCACGAGTTTAAATTCCCCCCCTTGACAAAAAAGACGTTTAATATACACTTTCTAGGCCCAAAGTTCGGTCTCGAGAAAGAAGGAAATCCTAAAATTTTACTTCACTTTTAAAAATATTGTTTACAATCTCCCAACATTCTTCTTTCTATTACGCATTAGCCACGCTAGCCGCCAACGATGGTACCCAACAATGAATGCAAGCTATATAAACAGACGGATATGGCTGCAACAAACATAAAAGAGCAGCTCAACAATGAAACTTGGGGATTTGGCACCTGCGTGGCACAAATTTCGGCTTCAAGTCCGAACTTGGCAAGTCGTGATGCCAAAAGGCAGGACAGCAAGTAAAAACTTTAACCCTAAAAGTGAGCACCGCGAACACCTGAACTTAATAACGACCGAAAACAAAATTAGACGACAAGGGAAGGAGAAAGTACTTAGCGTATCAAAAGCTCAAATCAGGACGCTTGCTGAGTTAAACTTGTTTCCGGGCACAAGCGAATCACGTTTCCACAATTTACAAATCAACTCTTCTGGGGTGTATAGAAACCAGCGATTCTTTATTAAATTCTATTGCTAAACGCTCACTTTGTCATCCGATTTCTATCCAAGCTTAAAGAGAATCCAAACCCTAAAATTGAACCAAACACTCATTGTGTTTCTCTCCACCCCGCCACCCTAGTTCATGATTAAAGAAAGTAAGAATTTTACAAGGTTCTATGTGGGATATGTTAACACTGTATTTAAATGAGGTTTTGAATAATCATACAATTTTTAACAAGGTATTCGGATTGTGTCTACGATCTAGATTTTTTAATGTACAAGTTGGCATTTGAGGTTTAATTTGTAGGATGAGCTGCAAGCCTAGTCATTACTGCGGAGCATACAAATTTTTCTGCAATCGCTCTTGTCTTTCGGCCTGTGGGAACAAGAAACAAAACGTTTACAACTAGTTAGATTTCATTCAAAGATATTCAGCCTGGAATTGTTGAAGGCTAGATTTTAAAACTGAGTCTTCTTCGATTGTAATCTTTGTACAAACCTTCGACTGTAAAAACAATGTTTTACAAACTTGAAATGTATAGAAACAATTACCCAAGCTTTCCAGAGAGGAAGCCAAGCAGGGGGAGGAGCAAGAAAATCGTTCGAGTCAGGGTTGTCATTATTGTCGGTTTGAGTAGACGGGTAAACAGCATCTGATCGCTTCCCATGTGCTCCAAAGCAAGAATGCCCAAAACTGAGGCATCCACCTGCCACCCAACACAAGAATGATTATATGTTCGGAGATGTTTCACTAAACACAGACAAGGCAACACCGTATTTGTCTCTGAATCTCGATATCTTTCCTTGCTTTTCCTTACTAAACAAATAAGAAAAAAGCTGTAAAAATGTTAGTTACTAAAGGTTCCATCTCTTTTGTTCGCTTCTTATGTCTTCGTTTCTCCTTCTAGAGTCCCCCAAATCAACAACGAGCACTTTCATTGACTCAGTTAAGTAGAAGGAGCCCTAAGTAAATACTACTGTTTCCCCCAATTTCCTTTTAACAAAACAAGTCCTCCACCTTCACCTCGGAATTTCTCGATCGAGTTAAAAAAAAAGAACACACACAGAATACTAATAACAAGGGAATAAAATTGCTAATTCCTCAAATTGGGTTAAAGGAACTGCGACAACTGTTCAAGCGTTATGTGAAAATCAAGTGAAGCATTTAAGTCAGTAAATAACCCGACAACGTCCCCAGGGATGTACTAAAGGTGACAAGCTGGCTTTAATGAAGCAAGCTTGATGGTTTATACTCGCTTAATCGACACATCTAACAATTTAGGTAACGACATTCATGCTTACCACGGACTGGAGTGACCATCACCACGCCGATAATTAAGAATAGGAAAACCCACGAAGTTAAGCTCGCGTTCGTTTTCATATTCATGTTTATGAATGGGTTATTTGGCAGCAAGATAACCTAAAGGAATAGCAATAATTAGAACTTACTAGCATTATCGGATGCTGTGCAAGTACGAAAAGAATAGTAATATGCTAGGTTAAAATTCGAAAGAAAGTACGTGGAAAGACTGGCGGCGAGTTGAAACGTGAACCAAAGTTGCAGTGCAAGTGAAGCAGAGATGCAAAGAGTGATTTAGCGTCACTTAATTGGGAGGTCGAACTGAAGACACTGGGTTCTTGCAGACAAATGGTGAAGCTGCTTACCTTACTTATGGGGTTAAGAAGCTCGGTTGGCGTGGGGTTTCGTGTGCCGCACTTGGTTGGACGTCCTGCGCCCTTTGGTTCATATACCTTTCAGTTTCCTATACATCCTGGTAATGACTTGGCCAGCACATGCAAACGCCATAGTCGTGAAAGACAGTCAACTTTGTGTGCAAAAGCAAACATCTTATTTGCTTTCGCACTGCGTGAATGGGGGGGAGAGGCAAGAGGAATTCCTCCTGTTCGCAACCAGCTTTAATTGATTTCTTCAACAATATCAACAATATCCCAGCTGCACAATTTCCGGGCAGCCAGAACACACACATCATAATTCTGCACTTCGTTAGTTCCAAACCCAAACGCCAATTTTTCCACAAACTAAAACAACGTTCCACGGCTTGTTTGACTTCTGGAATGCAAATAAGCTGGCAAGAATAGTCTTGTTTTTCCCTGTGGAGCGACACATTTCTAAGATATTATGAAAGCACACACACACCTCATCAGTAGAACGAAAACTTTATTATTCGCTCCAATAAATCAGACGGGAAGCTTTTTTTTCTCGGGAAGCTGCACCATTACTTTTGCGTAACTTTTGGACGCTAGAGGGCTTCACTTGACGTCATTTGGCGGGATAACCGCCCTCCATTAGACCGTATCGAAAGAAGATTAGATAGAAGGGAACATTTAACCCAATATTGAAAAAAAAGACTTTACACGAAAGATCTGGATTGTATTTAAAGGCAGAAAGGATCCATTCAAGGCAACAGTTCAGTCGGAATCACTATCAATTTGCATACGAGCGCGTTTGGGTTTTATTTCTACGTCCGAATCAGACTCATTTTCGTCTAATTTGGCTACTAAAGGCGTGGCTGATTTTGACATCAAGGCTCCGCTAAGACTTTCATCTCCGACGTTAAGTTTGCTCTTCTCTTGCTCATTAGGTGTGTCGCTCAAGTCTTCGTCCAACAACACGAACCGTCTTTTACCTGAGCTGACTAGGGCCGACCCTCCATCTTTTACTTCTTCTGTCACATTTGTCTCGCCTCTTAAAGCTCGTTTGAGGAACTCAGCACGGCTCAGCAGCGCCGCTGAAGCTAAATGGGCCCCAATGCGCCAAAACTGCTCCTGCAAACGTTAGGTACAAGTTAATCTCAAGCTTCTTAGAACAAAAAAAGGAGAAAAGAAGGCAAAACTCGCAGAATCCCCACAAGGATGACTGAATCCAAAAGATTCGTGGCGCGAAAGGGTCTTACTTGGACATCAGCAGGAGGCAATAGTCCCAACGATGGCAAAATTTGGCAAAAACCTGGATCATCCATCGCTGAAAGTGCCGTATCCGTTAAAGGAACTACTGGGATAGCTTCCGCGGAACCGGACATTATGTGTCGATCTCCTGCTTCTTCTTCTAATAAACCTGCCACCCATTCAAGCGCTTCTCTATGGCCTACAGATGAGAAATCGTCGATCAAAATAAGATTACAAAGAAAAAATATTTTTTTGTTAACCTTTGCTGATCTCAGCTTCAACTAATGTTTGGAGTTTTGTCGGCGAGAAAACTTCCGACTCTAGTGGAGGAAGAGAAAGGTCCTCGCCATGATTTCCAGGACGAGGAGCAGCTCGTGGCTGTCTATGAGCTGCTAACAAACGGTCGAAGGCGTCATCATCCGAACTTTCATCCTGAGCCGCAAGTTTGGACCTCATATGGCTCTTCTCGTTTGTTTTATCTTCGTCTGAAGATGAGGAAGAAGATGACGAATTTCGGCGGCGACCTTTCTGGCTTCTTTTCTTCCGCAGCAATTTAGGATCTGCCACAAGCCCCAATTGCAAGATTTTTTCGCGGACGCGATTCTTCGGGCGCTGGACGCTGAGACCCTCCACAATGCGACTCAAAGGGTCTTAAAGGAAAGAAAAAAAACGTAAATAAAAGGAGGTATACAAGACAAGCAGGAAAGTTGGCATTGGGTTAGAAGAACACACTCTATAGGATCAATGTAAGCTTTTAACGGGTGGTAAACGGCAATAAACGCTAGGAGAGAAACTTTTTTTGCTTCAATGACCCAACATTTGCCTTTCCTGTACTGTATAAACCTTTTACTGACATGGGATTTGAGTATTGTCCTGGGTCAAAAAGGAGAAAATGACTAGCGAAATTTACCCATGGAAGACAAGTGCTGTTGAACCAGTTGTTGCAACTGATGGGTTTCCTCTTCGGCCCATTCTGGGGGTGGTCTCGAAAACTTCGAGGCCTTGGACTGAAATAGAAATCATTTTAAGTCTCTGAATACGAAAGATTGTATACACGTCACTTAATTTACATGGAAAATCTTAAGGCCGGAAAGCAAACAGATAAAATTTAAGCTTTCCATCTACGTTACTGGTATTTATGACATGGCCTTCTTTATGGTCCATTTTATGACCTACTCCAAGTTGCCTTTTCAGATTATAAAAAAAAAATCTTGGCCAGCAACAATTGAAAATCTACGTATTTGTTAAATTAATTGGAATATTAACCAATTAATTGAAAAAAATAGATTCCTATAGTGGAAATGTTCGTAATTTCACAAAAAACGTCTAAAAGCTTGAGAAGCTTTTCGGATCCTAAGTTTTTTTTAGCGAAATTTTGGCAAAGCTTAGTAGAATTTCGGAGGATTTCCATGATTGGACTATTTCACAAGACTCTAGATTCTATTAATTTTATGCAGATGGATAGCATACAAGTTTCCTGCTTTTAAGGCTTCTGTATACCTTAACTCGGTATAGGCGATTAGAATGGGAATTTCGGAACAGCTTTTCCGGAGAAGTCCAGGAAGTTAAAACCAGGAAAAGTCAGCAAATTTAAAGGAACAATTCTTTGGCAGTAAGCTTGAACATACTAATAGCTAGTGCACAACCAATCCACTTTCTTTGCCAATGAGCAATAACTTAGTAACATAATAATCAAGTACTCAAGGCTTTCGCAAAACAATAACAAACATCAGCGCCATCTGTGACTGTTTCACCTCAACAAGTTATGGTATACGGGAGCCTTAATATAGCTTACTTTCCCTGTTTGTAGTCCCAAAGCTTTCATTTTCTTGATAACCAAGCGCTTGCTCTTAGTCTGCCCAATCAAATTCTCTGTAATAAATTCCGCGGCATCTCCTCCTAATTATATATTACAAAATATTTAGTCAGACGTCTTCAAGGCTTATAAGTAAATAAGGGCAACCCAACCTGAGTCATTTTTGGCCATAAATTCCCCATACAGATGCTCCAGCTGGAACTCCTCCTCTTCGGTCCAAACGCTTTTCAATGACTTGCTCTTCCTGCCCTCAGAAAATCTCGTTAAGTATTAAGTATATATTAGACAATAACTGAGGTCCCATTCCGCGAATTTGGGGAGACTTACTCTTTGTAGGTTCCATAACCTTCTTCAATTTCTGCCGCGTCCCGAGCTGTTTTCCAGAACAAAAGTTCCATGTACACTTTGGGATTCTTGGAAGCAACTTCAGTAAATTTGCGCACTACAAAGCACGCAAATTTGGCGAGTTCCTGGTAAGACAAATACAAATTTGAAAAAAAGTAACAATTATCTTATAGAAATCTAATCAAAGTAATATTTTCTTATATACCTTCATTGAAGCATCGGTTGCGCACGATTTATCCCTGAGGATCTTCTGAAACGTCCGGAAAATCGAAGCCTGGAACAACATCGCGGGCATTTTACAGTCCCACGCCATCCGATGGAGCATTTTGACAATACAATGGTTGGTGAACGTAGAATTGGTGGCAAAGTGCTGCAGCAAGAAGGCGTGCGCTTGCAGGACGCGGTGGTGAGCAAACCTAAGTTAAAAACACAGGGAAAAAACGTTTTTAACATTTAGAAAAAAAACTTATTTATTCAGACATTTTTGGACATCAAAATTGCCACCGGCTTCGCAATTTTGGCCCCCAAAAGCCATCCATTTATCTACGACAATTCCCTTTACGACCCCAGAAAAAAAAGCTTCGAGTCTGCAGTTTATGTTGGAGGCAAGGAAACATACATCATCTCATTCTCGTCGCTTTCCACGAAATTACAATCCCCCTTTAGAGTAACCCCTCCCCAACTCTCAATTCTCCTGCTTTCAAGCTATTAAATCCAAAATTCCGTCAACAATTCATCACGTCAGCACTAAGTTAAAACGTTTTCTTCTCTGTCTATCGATCTGCCGATTCTCTCCATTACCCTTGATATTGCGGTACAAACTTATAAAAAAAATCCCATTTCTCACCGAACTAATACCAGATTCTCTTTTTTAAACCTTTTGCTTGCCTTTTGTATACCCCAAAATTCTAACAAATACCAAGGTGCTCTCTCTCTAAAAATAATAATTTTTAAAAATATCTAAATTCTAAACTATCTTAAAATTATATGAGAAAGAGTGTCGAACACTACTACTTAAAATCGTCAAACTTAACATAATTTTCTCCGCAGTTAATAATTAGGAAAAGTTGGAACAAACAAACTAAACTTTCTGAAATCTAAAACTTCTTTATCGTTTTCTTTCGTTAGGTATCTACCGCCCAAAGTTTTCTCAGAGAAATCGAAAAAATCATCGATTAAAATCCTCTCATCAATAAAAAAAATATCCTTACTAATTTTCCAATTATTTCGATCAATCTATCGCAGATACTTCGACTGAAAATTTCCCTACCATACAGCTGTGATCAGTGCCATCTTGCGTTACTTCACTTCCCTTTTTTCCTCTTAAATTTTGTCCATTTACAATCGTCGAAGTTAACATAATTTTCTCCACTGTTGTTGAACAAACTAAACTTTCTTAATCGTTTTCTTTGCGTGCGTTGGGTGTCTACCGCCCAAAGTTTTCTCAGAAAAATCGAAGCCAAATCATAAATCCCCCTCTTTAAGACCCCCCCCCCCCATACTTTATGGTTGTAAATCCCCCTTCAGGCTTACTTCAATCCCCAACGCTATTTTGCGATGACTCACGTCCATTCAAAAGTACCAGCAAATATTTCCCTGGCTTGGAGCAATATAGAGGCAATATAGCCTCCCCGGGAAAAAAATAAAACACAAAATGAAGATTAAAAAAGAACGTCTACCATCCAAAAGCCAGCGATGCTGTGTGATGTTCTGCCTTCCTAAGATGCATCTTCATCCATCATTTATCGCATGTCAGAACTGCCCTTTTCATCCCCCACCCCCTCCAACCTCACATTCTAACTTACATTACATGGAAAGTGGGGGTTGTTTTTCTTCTTTTTGTCTGGGGGGAGAAAGGGGGGTCAAAATCAAGTGTAGGTGTACGTGTGCGTCTGTTGGATTCAAGTGGCGGCAGATAAGAAGACAAACGCGCTTCAAATGCCTTTTAGGAAGCTATTCATCTTCTTAAGGCGTCTTGAGCAGGCTCCGCCCCTTTCCCGAGTCAGGTTTTGTGCGAATAAGGATTTCTTTATTTATTTTCCTATTCTTTTTTTAGCGAGAATGGAGTGTGTTAAAAAGCAAAAGTGATGTGAAGGCTTTCATTTCCATGCCCAACACCAGGGAATTACCCAAGTGCCAACAACATATCATAACTCCAACAAGTTTTGGGAGCCAGACAAGCTAAAGCTTCCCGACTTGTGTCGCAACTCTGGGAACTCGATGCCTTTTTCGTACTTTCTTCTTCTCCCTTAGATTTCTTTTTGAAATCTTCTAAGCGAATACATAAACCTATGGAGCGTTTTAGATACGCATGTAGTCGGCTTACATTGCAAATGCCGGGCAAGCAAGCGTTTCGTGCACGAAAACCATTCCCAATTTCCTTTTTTGGCTCTTTTTTTTACTTTCCGAGTTTTATTTCTATTTTTAAGGGCCAAGAGCACCTTATAGCGGATCACTGAGTTATGAAGGCTTTTAACGAGGTAGTGGAAAGTAGCCGAAGCAATACAGGCTCAGGTGTGTGTAAGAGAAAACCCGTACTTCAATAAATTTTGGCGGACGAGCATAAAAACTATTTGGCTTTTTTTATAGGAAAGTCTCGTTAGATGTAGAATTTGTGGGGAGACGGGGGATTCTAGCATACCTATCAGGGATAGAGTAAATTCCCTGAGCTTTGGAGGGAGATTCCCCTCTAAGTTCGTAGCTAAAGCAAGCGAGCGAAATTGATTGGCAAGATTCTGCTTGGCTAATGAGATACTTTGACAACAAGGGAAGAACAGAAAGTGTGCAAAGGGGGTTAATACACCAGGGTAGGAGGTGGGGAGAGAGCAGGAGATTGGAGATGTGAAGAGGAGCACATAATGAGGCCACAAGTCAACTTCTTCATTGCATCTCCTGGATTCCTGGTTCGTATACAAAGGTAAAACCAACACTCAAGACGCTACTTGAGCTTTTCTATACGCACAGACACATGTGTATATATTCGCTGAGTGGAATTACTTCATAAGATTCCTCCAGCGCTTTCGCAGTACACAAAATAGACGGAATTTAAGAAGAAAAAAGGGGAAGTGAAGTGACGCAAGATGGCACTAATCACAACTGAAAAGCAGGGGCGGGGCGAGGGCGGCGCTAACCTTGTGACGTAATAGATTCATTACTAAGCGAATTATACGCGGTAGATAGATAGAAACAAAACAAAAATTAATAAGGATATTTCCTTGTTTTGGCGTGATAGTTTTAGTTCTAGGTAATAGCTCCAGACTTGATTTTCTATTTCAGCCTTAGAGGAAAAGAGGAAACCTTTGGACAATACTAATGATAACAGTTAGAATGTTTTCAATCGTACGAAATAAAATTAGTCTTTTGAATACGTGGAATTCTTCAGTATTTCTTAAGCTTTATAAGCAAGCATGGTGATAATGTTCTTGAAAAACTTCCCCATTCTTAAGGCCACGGTCACAGTATAAAGGTTTACAACCCTTACTAAACCTTGGCACTGTGGCCACGGTGTAGTGCAAGCAGTTGATCATTCTTGTCAAAAGATGGCACTGACGTCATACCATTTCTCAGTGTACTGTAGTTTAATAAACTTTGAACAAGAAATTAACACAAACAGAAAGAGGTATTTGTAAAATTATTTTTCTACAAATATCTTAGTAACAAAATCTACTTTACCAGCTGCTTAAGATTTTAACAAATGATTTATTTAAACTTTTCATAACATGAACACTGGAAAACATTAGTGAAACCGCTATTAAAAATGAAAATCAGCAAGTAAAGTATATTTATACATTCTATGCATTACTCTCACAATCCAATTTCATTATATTGCACAGAGAATGAGAATTTAGAATCAAAATTTGCCATTCTGCAGCGCCATAAGAGGTTCCAGTATGCCGGGGCCTTTACTCATGCAATATACCACTTCTAAAAGCGCTATTGCAATGTTTAAATTTTTGTAGAATAAAAAGTTAGGGATATAATACTTTTAAATTAAGCTAACCCTAAAAAATAATTAAATAACTGGCGTGAGAAAATTGACTTTAGCTATACAAATTTCCAATGTTTCAATTCCAAGCAAATTAAGCTTGGGATAGAAAATGAGGTTAAAATCCGAGAAATAAAAAGTTTATATGTGACGCTAACCTAATACATATCTGAATTCTGAATGATCGTTAAACGTAAAAGAAACGGTCAGAAATTTCGGATTGTCAAATTCTGAAGCTAGTTTATGTTACATACGGATAACTTGATCAAGTTAGAAGCCTCTCTTTGGCGAGTCCCACAATAATTCTGCTCCCTCGTCATGGCAAGACTGGAGGTCCCCATGGAGAGATCTCTTCCGGACGGGGCCCCAAGTTTATATGATAGCAACACTTACCTCATGACAAACTCCTCGAAATGCAATTCCTGCTCTGCTACGCGCACAGAAGCCATTTCCTCTTCCTCTGCAACACATAAAAACAGCCCAAACAGAATCTTATTAATGCATTATCCATATTTCGCTGCTCCTTGACCCATAACGCGCCAAAAAACCAACAACAATAGCTTTCCCCCCAAAATTGCTACCAAAATTCACCCCAAATTAACCCTCCCATCCCCCTACCAGGAAAGAAGAACAAAAATAGAACAAATAGACGCTCGAGCGAACTAAATTTTATAAATAATTCATCAAGACACAAACTCGAGAACTACCAGCATGGTAGCCCTACCCGCTCCCAACCCGCGCCACCTTAATCACATTTCAAGACAAAAGCTTACCAAATGAATCACGAAACTCCATATCCCAGTGCTGTCATCAACGCAAAGGAGAGCAACAGAAAAAGTTGAAGTTTAACCGAGTCTGAAAAGTAAATTTTTCTCTTCACTTTTGTCATTTTTCGCCCCATTAAGACAACCCCAAAGAAAAACTTGGTGATCCCATCACTACTAGAGCTCAACTCTATACATTTCTCGGAAAAAGTAATCTCCTTAATGCGTCTTTCCTTGTTTTTCTTTTCTTTTCACAAGCCATAAATAATGCACCCTCTGCAAAAATTCGGACCACCCTAACCCCCCAAAAAGAAAACAGGAAAACATTACACCTAACTCAAAAGCAACAATCGCTTGCTCTTTGGGCCGTAGCTATTTCCCCCTCTTAAAAACTTTTCCTCCAAGCTCAAAGAGGCTCACCTGGTCCGAAAAAAGGAGCATTTTTCTTTCCTTAAAAAAGAAAAAAAATCCTTTAAAAAAAGGCTATTATAACCCAAACTAAAAATTCTTCCTCTGGAAAAAGCAAAGAGAGGACACAAACGCCAAAGCATGACCAATAAACTGGCATCGTTATTCCCAAACCGTCACGCTTTTCCGATCATGCAAGAAATTTCACGTCAAGGGCCATAATTTTTTTCTTTTTTTTTAACTGGATTTCGCCCCCCAGAAAAATCCGGGCTTTCATCATTAGCATAGCTATAACTGTCGATCCATGTTTTTTATATACATTTTCCCCTTACACTTCCATTTCACCCTCGTTTGTAGGGCATTGTTGAACGTTGATTACTAGTAATTCGCCACATCTTTCGTTTTCTTGGTACTCTTGACAGCTGCGGACCAAAAAAAAAGCCGAAAGGGTTTATTCATCTTTATGAACTTTAATTCGTGGTGGCAAGTTGGAAGTAAGGGTATACAAAATTCGCAAAGACGGAGGGAAGATAGAAGAGAAAAATATTGATCCATAACACCCCGCAAAGAGGACATTTTTCTTTTTGCTAGTACGCCTTTTAATAAAGCACTACGGAGCACGCCATACACACTCACTCGGAGCAGGGCTGGTCTTTTTTCCATGCATATCTTATATCAGGGTATCTAACTCTTACCCCCTTTCCCCCTCCCTTGTTCGATTCCCCAAGAAGCTGTCGTGGTGTTCCGTTAGCTCGTGAGATTTGTTTGTAATCAATGTTTTGCTTACAGCCGTATACATCATAAGCTTATACGTTTTCTAGTTATCTCGAGCCTTCCGCATCTAAAATACTAACAAAAAAATTGGACAACATTATACACCTGGACAACTTGATACTACCCCACCCTACGCTTGTACGTACATAATTTTAATCAGTGACAATGTACAACCGTACTCATAATACAACCCGAGGCAATAGGCGTGAGCCTACGCCGGTTAAGTTAAAAAATGACCACATTCAAGACAATATTATTAAAATATTAAAATTAAGGAAAACTTCCAAAGTAACATTACTGCTACTATTATAAAACAATAAAGTGGGGCCCCCGTGGGGTTGTACCTCGATACTACTCCACCCTACCCTTGTACTCGCACAATTTTAAACAGTGACATTGTACAACCATACACCAAATAAAGCCCGAGGCAATAAGCGCGGACCTACGCCGGTTTAATTAAAAAAAACAAAAAAAAACAGTAGAATGCTGCGCTTATTGTGATCACCTGTTATTAGAATCAGCTGCTTTACGGAATCAAATTTTAAGGAACCGATTCAAAATGATACAATTCATGGCATTTTCATCGGTTATAAGAAACACAGTTTCGGATATTAGAATCAATTTCAAAAGAATCTTTACATGTACAGTAACGAAACTGCAGTAGTGACAGCTCCATGGACATCGCATAGTGACCAATGACATTTCTTTAACGTCGTTTTGACCAATCCTGTCATTTCCAGCCCACTATACGCTTAAATCCTTTCAAGCTCCATAGTCAATTAAATAAGCAGGTTATTCAATTGAATGAGCAGTTCTTTAATTGACTGGAAAAATTAGAATGGATATCGTGTTGAGAACACTACCTAAGCATAGGAGTAGGCTTCAAAGGCGCAGTGTTAGTTCTGCTTCAGACCTGTGGCTACACAAAAATGGCCACGAACAAGAAAATAGTTGGTTTGAATGTAAAAAGGAAGCTGCGGCTCACTGAACCTTATGACAAGTGGAATTTAAAAGACTTGCCAAAAAGGGAAGCGGCAGTTAAGTTGGGAATTCCTCGATCATCTCTCTCGAAATTGTTGAAAAATCGTTACGAAATAAACAATAATTCCTAATGAATCTAGAAAAAGGAAACGTGTGGGAAAGTGTCAAAAATTAGACGATGCTTTGGTTTTTCGGTTTAAACAAGCCAACTCGTTTCACGCGCCGATTAATCGTAGCATTCTACTGCACATTTCCGATTTTCGGTTATTAGAATCGCGGCTTAACAGAACCAATATTCACTTGACAAACGTGATCACAATAAGCGGCATCTACTATATTATAAAACAATCGTATTTTCTTGTTCACGTTTTAATAGTGTTAATTTTAAAAGTTTTAATTGTTCAACTCCTCCCTTCCTACCCTTTTTATGAAGAAATAAACGACGGTAATAGGCCTACAAGCCGTATAAGAAATAATTAACACAAAATAGGAACAATATTTAACGCAAAACTATTATTATAATAATGATTACAATTAAGAAAAATCTAAAAATAATTATTAGCCTTATAATTAAAGATTATTTCATTGCGATAACAAAGACTTTTCTCTGGAGGGCTATGAAAAATAACTCTTATTGTTAATGAAGCTAGCTCCTTTGGGTTTAATGGCATAACTGATAACATCGGCTCCGAATCGCTTTAAATTGTTAAAAACTGCAAATTCGGTTGCGTAACTGGTTCCAGCGAAGCGTTTCTAAGAGCGAAATAATGTCTTTTCCCAATAGAATAAGTCTCGTATTTCTTTTTTTAATTAAAACCCAAGACAGTAATATACTCGCTATTTTCTTCCGGCCAAATTCAAATTTGGCAATTGCCAGGAAAGTATATTTTACTGCTCGACAGTATTTCCCAACTTAAGGTCGCTTTAAAGGTAAGAAGGGAACGACGTCAGGCACGGTCGTTTTCTTGGTC
Source organism: Lepidurus arcticus (assembly GCA_003724045.1). Taxonomy (NCBI): domain Eukaryota; kingdom Metazoa; phylum Arthropoda; class Branchiopoda; order Notostraca; family Triopsidae; genus Lepidurus; species Lepidurus arcticus. Next base: position 54,617 of record RJJA01000289.1, on the reverse strand, counting down.
GCATGACACGAATATGAATCGCTCAAGGACCTTAAGTTAGTCGAGCGTTTATTAGCTCTCCACCGAAGTTACCCCTTTACCCAACCAATTTATACTGGCAGAATGTTACAAAAACAGATCACCGAACCTCTCAAACCTCGAGTCCCAAAAGATTACACTTACTACTCCAGTTATACTAAAAAAACGTCGACCTTTTAATGAAAACGGAACTGGAAAAAAAACTACTCGCATTTCGAGTTTAACAAGTCTTTGTTCACTGGTTAAGCGCCAACGAGATTAAAAGTGTCGTCCTAGTGTCGGGGTCCGTCGTCCTTAAGTCGGGTACATCGTAGTACTTTTGTCTACATCCCCGTTGAAGGTGAAGTTACATATTTAGATTTGATAGCGATTATGAACCTAAAATGCTAATGGTTCCTTAAAAGATTATGGAGCTGTCGTCCGAGTGTCGGGGTCCGTCGTCATTCTTAAGTCGAGTTGCCCTTCACGACTCGTATATAACTACCCAAAATCACCAATTCCTCGTGTGCATTATACAGTTTATTCAGAAATAATGGAAATTACTTCGTGTAACTCCAAGATTAGCGAATCTGATTGTCTTCTATAAATTTGGTGCAAATTTAGCATGTAAAATCCAGCTGCGTTGCTTAAAATGGCCTCAAGGGAAATTTCCCTCGAAAGTCAATTTCTTTCCCCCCTTCTTTTTCTTTTTTTAAAATGGTAAAAAAGTAGTAAAGCAAAGGAAAGAAAAATCTGCTCACGAAATTGTCAATTTAATAGTCTCAGGTTATAACATCTGCGCGCAGATTCTGCCAACCCTCCCCTTTCGAGTAAATACTTTTCTTTGGCATATATCAGCATTTGCGTAATAACATTGAGTCCTCATTCTGACTGACTTAACTCGACTTGGGGTAAAGCATTAGGGCAGCTAAAGGGAAGAAAACACAAGCCCAACATTTCTAAACCTTTCTGTCGCAGTCGTGGTTCTGGGTCACCCAGCACTATGCCATCAAGTCTCATTGGAACAGGACGTGCTTGGCTTCCCTGTGTGACTCTTCGTAGTTCAGGCTGTACGATACATACCTAGAAAGGGGAGGAGTCAAGCTGCATGCACACCTGATTGAACCTCTTGCCAGCCATCAAGCCGCAGAACCACCGCAATTCACGCGGAATACATAACACCCCTAATGAGACCCCCTGGAACTCGAGGAGGAACTCATTGCGAAAGAAAAGCACGAAACTGGTTCGACTCGACCGCCCCAACCCCCCCTCAGGCACTACGGGGTGGGGGAAGTTGCTAGCTGTAGACTAGAAAACTCGTTTCCCGGCAACCCGAAAGATCGAGGGGTGTCTTTCATTGTTGCCCGAAGCCATGTCCTCTAGACCCTATTTCTTAACTATAACTATTCCCTCCCTTAAGCACTGGGTCTTGACAACCGGCTATCCAACGACAATACTACACAAAACGCCCCTAGTACCCTGGTGACCACTGAACACAGAACTTGGAAACCAGAGAGAAAATAGCCGTACAAATAAGATCTTTTCTTTTTCTCTTCTTTCTTTTTGTGTATCGAAAGGCTGTGTAATACAGGCAGCGTAGCGTATGATAAGAGAAATAACTTTTCTTTTTTAGATATATTTCTGTGTGTATGGGTCTGTGTAGCGAGGGCTCTAAAGAGAGGGAATTCAGTAATGTCCTCCCTCAATAGTAGATGCAATTATTCGCCTGTCTTACGAATCACAATGTGTCAATCTTCCCTGAGGAGATTACAACTTTTCTTTTCCTCGACGAAGCAAAGCATCTTATCAGCCTAATCTGACTCTTCCCTAACAGAAAAGAGGGGAAGAAAAAACGACATTCGTTTTTCTCGCGCTAAATAACTAACCTTCGAGGCAAAAGAGAGAGTGAAAAAATCTAAGCTCCTACAGCTTCTCAATGACAGTCTTCGTCACGATTCTCGTCTACATACTCCAACCGAGAATAAGAGCTATTCTCAGCAAAAAACTTTCCTTTCTTACTGAATTAAAATAATTCGGAGCCAAAATTTCCAAGAACTTTTCTCTTAGAAATATTTCTGAACAGATTTCTCCCCAAATACTTTCCCGAGTCGTTTTCGCCTACGAACTTGTTGAAAACTTTTTTTATAAGATATTTATTGGAAATTCTCGCAAAGGGTTCGCGGGGACAACCGAGGTCCGAGAAAAGTTCCCAGGTCAAATTACGGCAAAGTTTCGATTTTCTTCCCGATTCTTTCAGATAGCCGGAGGGGTTTCGGAGGGTGGCTAAGGCTACCTCCGAAACCCCTCCGAAATGCCCATATATATATATATGGGCATTAGTGAAAAAAGAAAAAGACAAATAATACAATCCAAAATCAATGCTGCTATTTCTTGTATTCTTTTCCGCCCTGGACAAGTGATTTTCTTCCGCGAACCTGGCGAGTCCCAAGTCCGAAAGGTTCTTGGTTTGGGGCCTGTGATATATTAGCTATAAGTCAGGCTATTGGAAAGCCAGAAAGGGGAGAGAGTACGGGATCGTGAAGGGGATGGCCATAATTTCTATCTCAGGAGGATTAGGTGACCTGACATTATACAGCCTCTAAACTTCGGGAACACACACACATACATGTACACCATTCCCGCCATTATATATTCCTCCCGTTTCGGTCCCGAAACCGAAGTTAGTACTGGATCCCATTTCTTCCCTATATGCAGCAAGCATTCCTCCCCGTACCTAGAACAAAGCACGCTCCGAGACTTTGGGTACACTGTAACACTGTACTCCAATAAGCCAAATAATATCAATTCCCTTAAAAGCAAACGTGCTCCCCTTTTACTCGCTCCGACACGACGGCTATATGCGTTACAAGCTTATTCTTGAATAAAACAAAAGGCCTTTACACTTTACATCATTCTAAATGCGAGTTGCAGTGGGTTTTTAGTATCCCTTAACAGTATTGGGTTTACATGTTGGCTCAAATTCAATTTTAAAATTAAAATTCCAATTATACATAATAGGCCTTAATGATTATTCGCCCAAATGGCAACGCGACACAAGGACGACTCAACAAAAGGACTACGGTTTACACGACATAAGGACTACGCATCCCGACTTGAGGACGACGGACCCGAGCAGAAGGACGACAAACCCAGACACAAGGACGGCAATAATCGCTAAGTAAAGGATGAATAAGGGGTTTAGTTCAAATAACTGATTGGTTAAGGATCGTAACAGGAAAAGAGGACATGAGCAGAAATTCCTGCGGATTGCTGGGAATGTCTGTGAAATTACACGATTCAGAACGCACACTTCGGCAGAGATTAAGAGACTTGTTTTTTTTCTGCAACTGTCAATTGTACAAAATTGCCAGTAATTATGTAAGAATCTGAGAAAATAAATTAACCTATAAATCAATAAAAAATCTGTAAATACTAACTCAGAAATGTTAGATTACATCCAACAGTATTTTTAAAGCAATTATTTTCATGACAAAATGGGTCAACATTGCTTGCAATTTATTTATTTTGTATTTATTCGATTTACTTACTAGTTTCTATGGCAAATTTAGGTAAATGTGTCAAACGAGGTGACATTTTCGACCATCACAAACTACTTGAAGTACTGAAGCTATACCCTCAGTACCCTCACACCTAGACTTACACCCTAATTCCCCGGCGCTCGTGTGAGAGAGGTCGTCAGCCCCTCTTTCCCCGTTCAAACATCCTTAGGGTGGTCCTCTCCCTCCCATCTGAAATACCTCTATTTCTAATCGAGTAACTACTTCAAACGCTAACAACTTTTAGCACTACCTCGCTTTGAATTATTACGCCAGATTCCAGGATTGAAACACAGACTGTTAATTGACAATCTCAATGTTACTACTCTCCTCTTTCTTTCCATTAATCACAGCGAAAACAAGAAACCAAGCACGCCTATTTCATTATTTTGTTCGCTCTAGAATATCACACACTATAACCAATAGCTTAGAACTTGTAGAGTTAAGGACGCTAATTGATCCTTAATTGTTCTCCTGCTGTCTCCGTGCTAACGCCGGTAGTAGCTCCGGAACCTTAATGGGGTATTAAAGGTGTGACTTCCATTAATCTCCCCCCATTAACTGCCTCTAACAGCTCTGCAGAAATTAGCTTCCATTTGAGTTCTTAGCCATTTTTGCTGGTGCTCTCCGCTTCTCCAAAGCTATTTGTTAGGGATAAGATGCCTCGCCTGAGGCATCGAAACTCTTGACCCGTTCCTGACCACGCACCCAACCTAATTACAATCTAATTGCATTTTCAGCGCCGCAGTGATGGCCAGGACAGACCAGCAAATCCTCCGGAAAGAAAAAAGGAAAAGAAATGGAAAAAGAGATAAAAAGACTCGACCGACCAGCGTACCAAAAAGGGAAGTTTGAGACGAACTAAAACGAAACCCAAAAGACCAGAAATACATTTCTCCACAGTCCACACATAACCTTTTCTGTTATTGGGGAGATCAACCTCTAGGGTGTGTACCCTACCCTCTTATCGTGGGAGTACTAACGGAAAACGACGCCGGGCCCAAGCAGGCGAACGATAATTCCGCGGGATGATGGCGAACGTGTGTCATAGAAGTCATGCAAATGAGGTACCCCTCTTCCTCCTCCCTCCCCCACCCCTCAACCACTCCAACATTTCATTAACGCTATGGCACCGAAATGAACTTCTCTCCATTCCCCAACACTGGCTATTGCAAGAAGCTTCCGTTTCATGACCCACTACACGCGGGACAATGACTACGATTATGTTCTCCAGTACCTCATTGCCCATTCCTAAGCAAACAACCCCTTTCCCCCATCCCGCATTCTTTGGCTGGCAATCCTAAATCTTCCTCTCCCCGCGTACCCTTTACGCAAAACAATACCACGGTGGTATCCTTTACTTGACCCGACTCGCGTCTCATTCTTTCCTTCGTTTCAATATTATTATTTTTTTATTTATTTATGTTAATTGGTTTCGGAGAAAATCTTTCTTGCAGCGGAAGTAAATTCGTGCTGATTTTGCATCACAATGGAGTTACATTCTTGCCTTAATTATCTTTTTATTTTCCCCGGTTTTGTTGAATTTCAACCATTCCTCGTTTCCCTCAGGGAGGAAAGGAAACAAGAGGTATATATTTAAGGGGAAAATAAGAAAACGAAAGGAACCCAAAAAAAAGGAAAATTCCGTCCACATGGTCTTTTAGGTCTTCTGCTCCAACGAAACCGACAAGACGTCCTTCCTTAATGAGACACGCTAGAAGGAAGCGCATTCTCTCCTGGTATGGGGCAATGGCTTACACACACTCCCCTTAAGACGACTAACAATGGCTACGGTTACGGGGGAAAACGAGGACCGAAAGGTTCCCATACCTTCTCTTCCACCCCTCCTGTTCCTCCTGTACGCCTCCTAAGGGGCCGATCCAATCCCCGCCCCAGGCTACAACGAGACCTTTCGCCCGTACTCCTGTAGCATTACCGCAGCAGCAGCCCCCCTTCCTTCACTTTTATTACTTTCTTCTGCTAGCTTCTGCCGGTACTTTTGTATTGGATAGAATAACTATCTAAATTTTATTATTTTTCCTTATCTTTCTTAAAACACAAAAAGAGAAAAATTGGAAAAACACATGTACCTTCCAAATTATTTTTATGGTCGTACCAGTCTTGCCGATACTTTCTACCGATACTTCAGTCTAGATCCTTTATAGCTTACCGGTAATTTATCCTGGATCCTTGAAATTCTCCAGCACCATAAGGGGCACGGAATTGGGTACTGGACTATTTGGTATTGGAGTACTTAACGGTAATTGAGAAACAAAACAAAAAAACTAGACAAGGACCGAATCATTGTACCGGTAAAATGGCTCAACGAGGGGTCTCATTACGGCAAGTTAGTTCCGATCGACTGGAACTTCCGGACTCGCTGTTCGTTACCTTCTGCCGGTAGCCAGCTGTGATGAGTCCGCGTAAACGTCAAGTGGCACGCTAAGCCCTGCCCCCTCCCCCCAAAAATAAGGCAGCAGATGGGCTTAGATCACGCAAGACTACTCCATCGCCGGTAAATTAGTAAAACCGCACAGTAAAAAAAGGTGAATTTTCCCTTGTGCCTCCCGTGGGAGGAGCTTCACAGAAAACAGCTCCTTTTGAACTCATTTAAAAAACTATGCTAAAACTTTCCGCCGGAATTTTCGATCTGATTATTTTACCCACCAAAAGTACGCCACCCAAGTTTATGCTCGAGGAATCCCAAGACTTTGATTATTGCCTCCACCAAATACTTAGACAAGCTTGATACTATTCTCCGAAAACCTCGACGGGGTGGAGAGGACACGTCGGGTCCCTTTCCATAATCTGGCGCGCCACGTGGTCGCGGAAATGAGGTGTCGAGAATAGAAGGCGAATTGCCTCCAGGCTATAACGGAAGAAACCCCGAGGCAGCAGGCAAGGGTTTGTCCCCTTTTTCTTTACGAAAAAAAAATTCCTTCGGGGTGGTCTGTTATATCCCTGTTGCCACCCTGTGGTGTGCCCCTATTGATCCCCCAGCCCCAACTATGCTAACACAATACTTTCTTGGTTTTTTTCCTTTTTCAGATGTTATATGCTTTGTCGTAAAAGGGAAAAATCTCCAGGAAACTTCCGTTTAGACGCGTATTCCAGTACCCAAGAAAATATATCCTTGGCCCTCAATCGTGGCATCCTAACCCGTTATTTCTTGTGCTGACAGACGGAAATCCAAACATTCTCGCCAATTCTGCGAGACAATATCGCCACAAAATCTCGACTCACCCCCCCAAAAAAACATAAAAAACAAGACAGCCATTTAGCTATCTGAAAAAGTTTTCCCGCTTTTTTAAGACCCGTCTCTTTTTTGTCACCTCATTGACAACTCCATATTCTGTGGACAAATCGAGTCATCCGAGTCTTGGCAACAACTTTTTCTCGGTTTCAAGGAACAACCAGGACAGGATGGATAGGGTGGCCGGCAGTTAGGTTGACCCGGGGCGGCAAAACGGATATAAGGAAGAGTAATGGCACGAAAAGAAGCTCTGCCCCGTTCAAAAATATCATTTAGTAGCACCAGCACGGCGAGTAATAGTTGCAGTCACTTTTTTAGAAGGGAGGGGGTAAGATTTTCTGGAGGCAGAAGGGGATTGGGGAGTGTTACATAAAATAAAAAAATCGAAAATCAATCGGCAGCGGAGTAAACTGAGCCGAAGGAATTGCAGAGATATCACCACCCGGGCAAGGTTTTTGGTGCAAACCCATGATTCAAGATTCGTTCCCCCTAGTTTATGACCGACATATAAATCTGTCGCGCGTTTTAGAGTCGCCAGTTCCTCAGCTCGTGCGGACCGAGTCCAGGGGGCATACCTCACATGCAAATATAACTTTGCTGAAAGAGATCGATAACTATAGAGAGAAAGAGAGGAAGAGGATTTTTCGCTTATACCTTTCGAGTATTTCAAACCGAGAGTGAAAAGCTGGTTAACATTTTTGCTGACCGTTGCTGTTTGCACCAAAGAAAAAATTTTGTTTGGGGGGAGGAGAGAAGACTAAAGACATTGGCTTGATGGATAGTGTCATATCCAATCATTGTCCCTGTTCAAGCCTCGGCTTCCTTACCATTTCCATTCCCCCATTCACCCTTAGCTTTCTCCCTCTCCGCTCACTCTCTTCGCGAGGCGAGATCGTTTTCAAGGGGGAATATAGCTCCATTAGATGGAAATCCAAGACTATTTTGAACCCCTCCGCAACCCTAAGAATCCCCTTATTAGGGATTTCTATTCATTGCACCCCTCTTTTTATCCCCGCGCGCCAAGCGCAATTTCTTAAAAGAACCTGTTCCTTATTTCCCTTTTCTATTTTGCTAAAGGAGGGAAAATAGACTAAAACATAAAATAGAAATAAGTTTGGGGCTTACCAACTTCCTCGTCCTCAAATTCAGCCTCCGCGTCGTCTTCGGGGCTCACGTGACCAGCATCCGTGGCAGGGTTAGGGTCTGGTAACGGCCCTAGTGATAAAAAAGTAGACGGCGACATTAGTTTCATATGCAAGAAAACACGTTGACGACAACAAAGGACTACCAACTTGCCCACTCTTGGCAGAAAACGATTTTTTAACAACAAGAAACCAAAGGTTGCATAAAAAGGAGACGACTTCCCTCAGAACGTTTTTTTTTTAAGAACACAAAAAACGAGAATAAGAAAAAAATCCACAGAAAAATGCCGTCCGGATATATAGATATTAAGTTGCGGCGCGAAATCCCCGTTCTTCTGACGTATCGCATGTATTTCTACGATAAACAGCCGCCGAGAAAAGTATGTGACAGTTTGGCGATAAACTGGCCCCGCCCCAATGACCTTGGCAGGACAAGTAGGCCAAGCCCCGTGACATAGTGCATGACTTACAACCAGTGTTCTGGAACGGTCGTTTTTTTCGGAACGGCGTTCATTCCGTTCTTCTGGCGAGCTCTCGCCGTTCCGTTCGAAGCATTTTTCGCGGCGTTCCCGTTCCGTTCCGATACAAAAATCGATTACTATATATCGGGGGAAAACAGTCGATTTCTAATTTATAATCGATAAATAATCGATTTACAATGGCTTCATTTATCACAAGGAAGCGGGAAATTTAAAATAAGAATAAAATCCGAATTATTTGTACTATTATCTATCTAAAATGATAAATAACTGAAAGTAACTGTTAAATAAAATATCACTAAGAGATACTGTGTAGCTAAAATTAATTAAGAATAATAAGACACCCTGGGGAGAATTTCACAGTTTCCCGCTACGGTCAATAGACGGCTTAGGCCGGAACGGGAGGAACGGCTTATTTTCGAGAACGGCGAACGTTCCGGCTTATTTTCGAGAACGCTTTGGGTCCGTTCCAGAACACTGCTTACAACCTGAGTCATGTCGCGAGTACCATGTCCCGTGAGCATGCCGCGGTCCGGACGTATGTAGACTACTTACCTTTCGACCTGATGACTTCGAAATGGTCTAGTTCAAGAAAAGTGGGCGGGTTAAGGGGCAGAGCTTCTGTGCTGACGTAGTACGCTACTGCTTTTTTAAAAAATCGACTTCTCGCTTGAGCGCCGTAGGTCGTAGAGAAAAATCAAAGATAACAAACGTCAAATTTTTTTCGATGGGCCTTAATGAACCTGTGACCTTGATGGTTAGATGGGAGTGGGTAGGTTTGGAGTAGAACTACTTTAATTTTTTTTCTTTATTCAAATCGAGTTATTTTTGGGAATTACAGTAACTTGACAGAGAAAAAGGCGTGAAGGAAGGAAACCGTTAGGATTTCTGTGTCGATCTTTTAAGCTAAAGCCATTCTGTCCGTGTCAGCAGCACGCTCGCTGAAAAAGGTCCCCGCGTTTTCCTTCCGATCGTAGTGACAACAGCAACAGATCAGGGTCAGTCAAGGGTTCGATTGTTCAAGATGGTGCGGTAGGCAGGTGCGTCGGACAACTTCATTACATATCTGCTTTATATTTCTAAAGGCGAAGGAAGTCTGCCTCTCGACTCTACTCTACTCTATAACCCTATACCAAGCCAGTAGGCTGGAGCTTGGCACAAGTCACACTTCATCACGCGACGAAGGAGGGACGAGCGGCACAGCAGGTGCACTGGATGTCCAATCCACTTAGCTTTATCCATCGTTCCTTTCAGCATCCATAACATCCTCTCTCTCTTTCCTACCCTCGTGTCCTTCTGCACCCCTGCGTTTTATATACTTCCGCTCTTTCGTCTCCATCGCGCTCATACCCCCCAAAAAATAAAAATAAATAGAAAACTACTCCTTCGCCAAAATCAAAGAAAGATAAACTCCTCATACTTGATAACCTGTGCACACCAAGCTCTTCCGAAAATCCATTTTCTCGCGGAGACCACCCGAAGAAACATTATTACTAGAGGGACAGACTGCCGGCAGAAATTTCCATAAGGCATCATCTCATGCAGTTTCCTTCATACCCACACAATTTCTTTTCCCGTTGTCAATATTTCAGTTTTCGGCGGTAGATTTTTTGCTTATTATTTTTCTTATTAAAAGAAAGATTTCTGCTCAAAACTCAAGACGGAAAATGCCATCATTTACCATTTACGTTTCACTGCCTCCTTTTCTTCCTAGAGTGTAAGGATCTACCAACCCAAAAGAAAGGGACCTCCCCCACGTGCGGCAAACACATCACACACCAAGTGGCGTGGGGTGAGATGGGGTGGTTTGGATAGAATAGGGGACTGTGTGTATGTAATCAAGACGTCTTTCTCGTCTGCCGCTGCTTTTTCTTCTCGACGCTGACTTGGACAAGGAAATAATGATGGGCGTTAAGTAAGAAGGGGTGGGGGACAGTATAAAGAATGGAACTTCTTGGCTTGGAGATTAGGATGGGTGGGAGCAAAAATCCTTGAAAGGAAAGCATTTTATACCTCTCTTAGGTCTTGATCAATGATGTACTAGTTTTAGAGGCAAGCTTTTGGCAACATCAATTTCTTACTTGAATGGAATGCTTACACACGAAGAAACTTCCCCTGCGCGAAATATCGCTTTTCCCCCATTTTTTCCTTTTATTTTTTCTCTCTGTTCGGAAGCATCGACCCTCCGATTACTCCTCCTCTTCCTAGCAGAGTACCGGCTTCTCAAAGAAGATCGAGGAAAAGTCGACCATTTGGAAGGTAATTAATAATCAAGGGGTTTACCGCCTCATCCAACAGAGTATTGACGTAGAGCGAACATTCCTGACATCGATAGCGTCGTTTATCAATAGAAAACGACGCGAATTGCTCCCTGATGGGGGGTAAAGAAGAGAGAGTACAGCGCACCCTAACGAAGCCAGCCGCAGGGACTTACCCGGCTCTCTCCCACGAATAGGCCTAAAAAGGAATACTTAGAAGTACCCCAAAGTACCTTCCGACTACGAGTCAACGGGAACGGGAACCCTTACTTTCAGAAGCACTTAAAAGGAGCAAGGTGTCAAAATAAACAAAAAAATATGTGGTATAGAACAGAACAAAGACGTCCCCTCGATTCATACGGCCGTACAATTACCTTTATTTTGAATGCTTTAACAAGTCTGCAGGTGCTTTGGTTAATTTAAAAACTCTATAACAAAACCGTGACTTTTCTTCGCGCCATGGTGCGATCGCCGCCCTTCCGGGCCGAGACCCGCGCCTGGGAGCCGTTGAGCAAGTTTTGGTTCGGCTCGCAAACAAGAGCCCATCCCCTGGCAGTGGGACGCACGAGGCGATGCCGACTATGCGGGGAACGCTTGCTGCATAGCGGAGCCGCAAGTCACGGCGTGAAGTAATGTCCGTTTTCTGTGACTGAGCTTGTAAATTTAAAAAAACATCGACAGACTTGTTTGAGCATTCAAACGAAAGACACTGATGCCGCCCCTACGAAAGATTTTGGATGTGCTCATAGGTAAAGGCACTAGCTCTTCGTCCAGCTGTCACCCAACGTTATAAGGATGGGGGGATTTGGAGGGAAGAGGCGGGGCTATTCTGCTAAATAATTAATTACTCAGTGGATATGCATAACTGACATAGGGGTTCTTCAACCAGAACTCGTACTTTGGTCTGTTTGAGACTGAAGAAGAGCCTTCCGTATCGGTTCGGGTCATATCGCTGAGAACGGTTTGATTTTTAGAGTTCCTCGGAATGTAGCTGCTCTTTATAATTTTTCGAATTTTATTCCTTCTCTCATTTTCTGTTTCATTGGCCATTGCAAACGGCCTTCGTTAAGGCAAAGTATGGCTTCGGTTATTAAATCCACGCTGCCGCAAGGAGGCGCACGTGCTTTCTATGGAGTGTATATGAACGCGCATTGATTCTGCGCACACAAGGATACAGCTCACATTCAAATTCTCCAATGCAATTTTCCTCGAACAGTACATAAAATAATACATAGACAATGTTAGTTTTCAAATTTGCGACTTAACTTTTATTGCAATCTCACTAGTATTTTTTGTTCCCTTTATTATTTTGCATTTGGTATAAATTAAGAAAAGAAAAAGTCTTGCTATTCCTTAGTCATATTAGCTACATTAATATCGGGAAATTTTGCAAGAACTTGCTGCTCTTTTAAAGTGTTCATGCGGTCCCCATGCCATCGTACCATAGTATGCTAAGCTGTACGGGATACGGGTAACGGCCAAGTATCAATGAGCAAAGGCGAGTGGACTCTGCCTATAAGCCGATACGCCGCTGTTTCCCTTCAGAGTGATAAGCCTGCAACTCGTGCTCACCAAAACATGCTTCAACTCGTCCTACGTTTCCTTTACGAGGAAATTTCGCCAAACATTTGCGCCTCTTTCTTGTGGAATTTCAAGCAATCGAACAAACCCACTCAATTACCATCCAGACAAAAAGCAGCGAACTAAAGTAACACTCGAACTCCCTTCTCGAAGACCTGTTGTTACAGAGCTATCCGTCGTTAAAAGAGATACGGAGTCGAACGGCACTCTATCGGGCTCAAAGCGTTTACGTGCGATAATTTCCACACATCATAATACCAGTCGGGTGTATATAAAACCACGGGGCTATAAACCTGTTGAAAATACCTCCCCCTTCCAGTACTGGTCGTATAAACGGCGCGTTACAACCCCTGGAGACCACGCCCCCTTCCCCCTAGCCGCAGGCTTGTTGCAGTTTTGGTAAGCTTCTCCTCTCGCGTAGAAAAAAGCAGAAACACATATACAGCGACAATAAATTGCCACGAAGTGATCTCCACAGGAACTTGGAAAGAAGAAAAACGGAGTTACAACACAAAGTCTCCCAGGAGCGCATAAAACGGGGATAATTTCGGGAGCGAGAAAAACGCCACAAGGGATGCAGCCTTGCTACATTGCTGTCGCACTGTAAACCTACCACGAGGTAGTCCTTCCTTATGTTGAACTACGGGAGTAAAACCGTCAACTTTGTTCCGTAGGATAGAAAACGTCAATAGAAATAAAACAAAAAATAAACGCGTTTATCGAGGAAGAAATAAAATTCGCCGAAAAGGAGGGAAATTCAATCACATGAATTTCCCTCCATTTCGTCTTCCCTTTTCCCTAAAGCCTTGGCAGAAATAACAGCACCAATACGCTTTTCTCTTCGCTCCTAAAAATTTCAAACTGTTAGGGCAAATGGCTTTTATACACACTCTTTAAGCCAGCCATCACCCAGAGTTCGCTTGAATTGAAAATGGTGGATACATATAGCCGGCCAAGACGCTTCACAAAAGCCAAAGTCCAAGCGGAAAAGTAATGAGAAGAGTAGAAATACGGCCGATACTGATGCCCCTTAAGAAAGTGGTCGTTCTTTTCGAAAAATAAAATAGGACAGAGCGTTTTTTTTAATTTCGGGTCAACAGATTTCAATCAAAGTTTAGAAATAAACGAGTTTGGAACAGAAGAGATTATTACTGTCATCACTATCTTGGAAATTTTCCTGAACCCTACTTTCAAGACTTTTTTTAAACAATTGTCATAAACCGAATTTTGTTTATGCTTATCTTTTGTTTATGTTTAGCTTTTGTTCATGTTTTATGAAAATGCTTATCCGGAACGACACGAGACAAATTATTTAACATAAATTTACCAATTCCGAAAAATATCTACAGAAATATTTTTAAAAAATCCTAAGCACTTTTTAGTTAGAATTTTCATCTAAAGCCATCATACATCACGGTAAAAGTAAATTTTTTTTTAACCAAAAAACACTTTCAGACGGTCAAGATTTCTTCATAATAAGCTTCTGTCGAGTTACGTTAAAAATTTATCATATTGTTTAGGGTGGAGTAATGTTGCAATTGTATTTCTGCAAATGGGGAGTAGACACAAGGAAGATTTGACCAAAAGACTCCGTGTACACGACACAACGACGCCGGGCCCCGACAGAAGGACGCCAGGTCCATAATCTTTTAAAGGACCAATAGAATTTCGAGTTTAAAAAGTATCAGCGCATAGGTTTAGCGCCAACGAGATTAGGAAGTGCTTAAGCCGTATTAAAAAAAAACGTCACAAGGCTCCGACAGAAGGACGTCTATCCTAACCTAACCTTGTGACGTATTTTTCTTACGTTTTTTACTATAGTTTTTATTTTTGTCAAGTCATCTTGTGTCCTGTTGCCCTGTAAATGACGGTAGCTTCCATATCGGAGGGCATTAGCAAACTACGATAAAAAATTTTCTGATTAAAACACCCATATTTATGTTAAAGGGACAATATTTCACAGCAATTTGTGAAAGAAATGTTTAAGCAGAACACACCGTAGTTTCTTCTTTAATTAAGAAGAAAAGCAGAGAATTAGATCGCAAGATGTTGTGCTACGCTAGAGTAATCTTTCACTTAGACTTCTGGTTCAAACAATACGTAGTAAATCATTTCTCCGCGACTGAAGTAATTCTGCAAAAAGTAGATATTGCCCTGCTCGAGGGGAACAAAGATGCTGCAGAAATTACCCATTTCTCCATGATTTATTCTCTGTTAAATTCACCCGATTTTGTAATCCATTTTCTAAATTCAAAATGTACTCCCTTATTTTAAAATTAAGAAATTATAGGAAACTTATTTGGAGATTCCTTGAATTTTTTTAATGCTCAAATGAAAGAAAGAGAAAGAACTGCGACGTCATTCAACATAACACCAAACCCGCCTATCTCGGCCATTAAAACAGACAACCGTAGTTTTGTGCAACCAATTTAGAAATATGGTTCTACTTAAATCAGAAAGCTTGTCTGAATTGGTTTCGTTTTTTTTTATCTCTCTGAGCTCCCGCGACCCGTAACTGAGCAAAGTTGAATGTATTTTAGGAAGAGCATGGGTTTAACGCAAGGGTGGAGAGATTAATTTTGCGTAGGGCAAGCATATCTTAGCGTACTCTGTATGCTTTTCCTCTCGCGTGCCTTGTTCCAACACACAGCCGACCGAGCACGCAACACCACGTGTTGTCTCTGCTTCCAGCAGCGCTTTATCCACATCCAACCCCTCAAAGTATATGCAAATCCTCTTTACATGTCGCTGCACATCACCACTACCTTCCAACTTGTGTGTGCAGGCTACCTTTTGCCCTCCAGTAACCTTACACGGGAGGGGGTTGCTTTGGCAAAGAGAAGACGGCTTGGGAAGGCATTACCTCGAGCCACACAAGCACCAAAAGCAAGAAGAAAACGTGCATCTTGCTCCAAAATAACTTATTTGAGAACCGGCTATCCTATGCAAAGGCAATCCTGCTTTACTTGTCCCCCCGTACCCCTTAACTCTCATGGGTAAGAAACAAACAGGAAAAGTCCCCTAAGACCCATCCCAGTTGTCTGTCTTAAAGTCTACTTTGTTTCATACACAAACGTTGAATCAGAGCATGGCTAAAGCCAAAGCCAACTACAACCACAACTTCTACTTCAAACACAAGCTCTGAAGCGTCAGAAAACAAGAAAGGAAGGAAATAAAAGCGGGGAAACTACTACCGGCTGCCATGGAGACGGAAACGTAAGACGCTATAGCCACAGTGGTTGTAACATTCAAGTTTCAACACTGAAATTCGTAAACCAGTGCTACGTCGTTCAACCAGCAGTACTGCTCCGCCACGCGCCTACTTTGGAAATCGAACGTTTTCTATCTCAATTCTTGCATCCAACACATTTCGAATACCTTACAAAACTTATGATACATGGGTACAAAAATTCCACTTCAATCGAAACGACAGCTTGATTCATTCCAAATGTTCAGTTTAATATAAAATATAAAAGCTTTCGAGTAAACTATGGTCAAGGTTGCTTAAGCCTAATGGTCTTTTTGTAGCCGTTAGGGCGAAACTCACATAGTTTAGCACTGGATTGTGGTGCTCTTATTGTCTTTATTATTGAACGCAAGGCGAAATTCCCACACGTTAGCATGGAATTACGGTCCTTACTGGCTCTCGACTGCGAAGCCGACCCGAAACTTGCCCAAAAGCTCTCAGGCGCGGGTCTCGGCCCGGCAGGACGGCGATCGCGTGATGGCGCGAAAAAAAACGTCGTTGTCGTGATTGAGCTTGTCAATTAACCAAAGCACCTACAGGCTTTTTAAGCATTCAAAAGAAATACAATAATGCCGTCCCTATGATAACCGTGATCGATTTTGAATGCGCTATAAGTAAAGGTGCTAGGCCTCCGGCCAACTGTACCCCAATGCTATAAACATAGGAAAATTTGAAATTTGTCGGAAAGGGGCGGATCTTAAACCGCTACATAATTACTTAATCAGTTAATATGCATAACTGACATAGGGTTTCTTGAGCCAGAACACTTCTTTCGGTCTCCTCTAGAAGATTTTTTTACCTTGACACCCCCTTTAAAAAGAAACAAACCAATCTTGAATTAAAATTAAAACTAATGCTAAATAACACTTCAGCAAAAATAAACAACTGCAAAGTAGTAATTTTGATAAGATGGCCACTACAGAAATTGTCTACATTAACTAACCTTCAAATTCAAACTTGACCGTTAATTTTTAAGACAAAACTCATTCACAGTAAACACTCCGCCGAAATTCCATTAATTGTAAATGAAATCGAAAAGTTGTGAAAAGTTTATGCGTCATCCCCACGGGGGTATGGGCGATTTTCGCGAAAAGCTGCAAGTTATGTAAATCTCCTTTTTCTGGATTATACAAATTCCTTCCGTTCCTGCAGAAATAGGAAGAACTTTTTTTCTACAAAAGATCCACATCATAGAAATCGATAGCGTTCGCATACATTACTGCTATCGAATTTTTCGCCACAAACCTCCAGTTGTCCCGTTTTTCACATAATCACCAAACGCGATTTCCCATGTTAGAAACGCACCAGTCGCTCGATCCCCGCCCCCCAGAAAAAAACAAAAAAAATCGCCGTGACACTAGTGTTTGGTGTCCAGTCGACGTTGGAAGCAAAAACGAACATTAGCTCCAACTCTTCCACTGTAGAGTCGAGCAAAAATGCTTCAACAGAACTTAAAGCGAGGATCAAAGCCAAAAGTTTCTGCAGCAATTTTTGACATTTCGCTAAGAACGGAACCGTTTAGTTTTTTCCCAGTATTCAGGCCTTTTTGGGTACTAAATGAAGACTAAAATAAGCTCAAAATATACCCCTCCCCCCAATAAAATAAAATGAAATAAATTCTGGACCAATTGAAACGAACTAGATTTATTGAGCAGGGCAGAAATTGCTGCGGGAGCACTTAGCAATCTCTTTTTAAATTCCTTCGCTGTATCGCTAACATGAACCTTCCCACTAGCAGCCCAACCAGCAAAAACAGAGGCTTAATGAACGCCATTCATAAAGAAGAGGCCAGCCTTTTAGCTAAAAAGGGGCTCTCCATCCATCCTTTCGGCCCACTTGGCTATGCAATTCCTAACCCTCGCTTAAAAAGAAGCGAAAAGCATGGCATGCATAGTCTCCAAGCCTGGTTTGTTCCCCACTTAACGACTCTCGTTAACGACTTCATTTTTCCACTAGGCCAGGCTAACTCACCCCGTTAGACCTCATTTGCATACCACTACAATTTCTTCCCTTGTAGGCTCTTTACACGCATACACGGCCCAGCCACAAGGGTTTTGCAGGACCCAAAAAAAGGAAATAAAAGGGAAAATGGAGCAAAACTCCTAGAAGTGGTAAAAAGTTAAAAGTTTTGGTCAGCCAAAAAAAAAAGAATAAATCAAATTTTTTTGTACGCCTAACTTAGTTTTAAGCCCCTTTCCTACCCCAGTTCTGTCCAAAAGCTCCGAAGTCCAAGTCGCCCAGCAATCTGGGTGACAATGCTATGCAAATGGGAGACGACAGCCGAGTCCTGACTTTTCTTGGACAGGACGCTTAACCCTTAACACCCTGGTACCTTTGGCCTCTGGGCAAAGCTCCAAGAAAAATGTTTGTCATTTAAAAAAAAAACTTGCAGGAAAAAATATGGGGAAGGAATTTAGGATCAAAAGTATTTTAAAGGTATAATTCAGTGAAAATGATTTCTTACGAAGAAATGTCGGGACAAAGCGAATTATTGCTGCAATTAGTTATGCAGAAACAAAAGCTATGCAAATTTACTGAGTTCATTAAAAAGGGGAAACTTTTAAAATTCCATGTCTGTCGCGCGTACAACTTTGTCTAAGGAAGGTTCGCTCTTTTACGTGAAGGATTTCGCAGAAATAATCATATTTCTGGAAAATTACTGACATTAACAATTGAAGATTTCTGCTCGTGTAGGTTCGGGTTTTCTTCAGGACTAACTGAGGTGCATTAGACAACATTAGGTTACTAGAGAAGACCCTTCCTTGTAAGAAATTTCTTATACTAATCGCACAGAACTATATTACTTCAAGACATCTGGTAGATTGGTTTTATTTTATCTATAAATCTTTCCATATCCTTAATTATTCGTTTCCACGGATTAAACGCAGATGGCAGAATGACAGAAATTGTATGATCAAATCCTGTGCAGTAATACTTTTTCAGGCCTAATTGAGCTGCACTAGACAACACTACATTACTAGAGAAACCTTATAAGAAATTTCTAATATTAATCGCACATAAATATATTACTTTAAGACATGGGAAGATTGGTTTACTTGTACCTACAAATCTTTCGGTATCATTAGTTACTAGTTTTCACGGATTCAACGCAAACACATTCTTACGGAATTACAGAAATGTTACGATCAAATACTGTAGCAATACTTTATTATTATATTCCCGTAGCAATAAGACGTTTATTACCATGAACAGTACTTTTTAGACGAATTAATATATAACCGATATCACTCGATATCGTCACAGTATATTGAGTCCCGGTATTACTGCGCACGGTCTATTGCCCAATTGCTGGGCAGAATTCTATGGCTTCGACTGAAAAACCTCACCAAAACCCACTCGCCAAAAAACAAAAAACGACTAGGTTTTCTCCTTTAGATTATTGACGATACTAGCTCGCTGAGTTAGTATCTCCATGAGAAAAGCTGCAGAAGTAAAATTGCTTCAACCTTCACATGCCAAGTTCTGTAGTATAACTTTTTTCGAATGTAATTATATAAAAGTAAATTAGGAATTGCATTACTGTCACGCTACTTCGCTAAACTACGGCGCAGAAATGTACTACGTTCACTAAAACGTAAATAACGACAACCTGAAGGTATATACACGGAGCTCCCAGCTGAGCTGATGCAAGATACTGGCAAAACGGAAGTGGAGTAAAGGGAGTACAAAAAGCACAGACATGGCAAAAAATCTCGCCAAACTTTTCTTTTATTTCTTCGACACCTGGCGCACAATGTCATCCCGCTCGTTTCTGCTACATCTTGACCAGAAATAACTGGACAATTCTACCACAAATGAGTCAAACTTTCCCCAAGCTTCCTTCCTTCCCAGCCAAACCCGTGTAAACTGCGTCTGCAGTTAAACAAAGCCATTCTTCACAGATTTTTAAACTAGGAAACATCGCCTCGCCCGTAATTTCTGCGCTGACGTAGAAACCCCCAATCCTGCAACTCAATTTGCATGTCTTTTCAGGCAAGTGCGAAACAAACTCAAAATTCCGTCACAGTCTCCCAAATTTCTTTCATGCGAAATTCCGCCGAATTACTGGGCGCAGCCATCTCGCCCCAGAAATACCTCTGGCTTTTCCCTGGATAAGAACACCATTTCCCCCACTTTGTTGTCACCAAAAAGCCAGCCTGGGATATGAAGAACTGAACCCCAACCCGTCCCTATCTATCAGCCGGGCTACATCTCTATAAATCTCCGCGAAAATACAATTAACGACATACGGATCGACTCCACCACATGCATGTTCCTCGGAAGCCCTCCCTCCCTATTGGATGCTAATGTCTAAGATCTAAAGCAGTTCTGTGGCCTAATTACGTTCCTTATTCAACTCTTGCCAGCTTACACACTCTTCCTCATCGTCCTGCGACGACGCGAAAAACCCAGACGCTACCCAACATCCCTATAGCATCTCAGGCGTCTCTCTGGTTTGTCCCAGTCTCTTACCAGCATCGTATCTAGCAAAATTTCCAAGTTCTCCTCGGATGTTCGAAGAAAAATCCTCCTTCTACTTTGAAAAAATCCTTTCTTTGAAACTCTCCCAAAACTTGTCAAGTGACTTATAAATCGCGAGCAAGAAAAGTTCAAAGTGAGTTTTTCGGAAGGATATGACACCCACTTGCTCCAGTGCTTCTGAAGTAAGTAATAACCTTTTTTGGACAAAACTTTCTCCCTTCAATGTGAGATACGAGACATTTTTTAAAAAAGCATCAGAAACTGATAAGAAATCCTATCATCCCCTTAAGCAAATGGCCAACAATTTAATTCAAGAAAAGGGTACTGGAAGCTTCATCCCGAATCTTCCCACCGTAATTTTCACTTCCTTTCAATACAATATAAGAGTCGGAAACGACTCCCAAGCAGCCGGACTTTTAGCCTCCGGGCACAGGAGACACCCAGCTATGAATTATTCCCCCGGAGGCTGCGCTAATGAGGAAGCTGCCAGACTGTAATGGGACTCTTAGCTACCGGGAAGCGAACGATATACACGCAAACAGACAACCTTGACAAATTTTCAAAATTGACTTTTTTCCTGACTCGACATTGAGAAAACATCCTAACTTGAACTTTCATTCAAAAATCCAAACACTTCTTTCCCCTTCCTGGTACCCTATAACCCTCCTAAAAATTGGAAGCATTCAAGTTCCTTGGGTTCGAATCGAAGCCAAGGATCTTGACTGCTCTCTTCCTCAATCTTCATCTTTTATATTGTTTGCAGAAATTATTCAGGCCAGAGAGATTTTTTTCATCAAGTACTATTTTTGAAGAAATTTTCAGCTCAGAGTAGATTTTTTTTCGCTAAGTCGTGAAAGTTTCTGTCTACTCATCCTTAAACTATTTCCGTGGAACTTATAGCCAACTCCGAAAATTCCAAGTTACGAAAACGTGGTTTCCACGTTTGTCAACTCCCGAAAGAAACTACTGGTAAAGGGCAGCCAGGTGGCTATAAGCCTCCAAGGGTAAAGAGGGTGCTCGGAGAGTCCACTAAAAGGGGCTGGAACAAACATTTACATACCGCCTCGGGCGTCTTCCGGGTCCTTTTGAAAAGTGAAAAGGGGGCTCTGGGGGGGGGTGTATGTAAAAAATAACAAAAAGGCGTTGGATTCGAATAAAAAGGAAGTCACAACAGTCCCGCGAGCAAACGACACTGCGGAAAAGTGAGACTTCTGAATCGTCAAGTTTTCCTTTGAGCCGTTTTCATCAAACGCGGGGGTTTTGGATCCATTACTCCCCTTTTTCCTCCCAATCTTTTTCTCTCTCCATCGAAAATCCCGAGCTAAATGGGCGGCCCATTGGCGAAACCAATCATGCTCCGCGCTCCAAAACCGACATCTTCCCTTATTTCTTCAAGTCAAGGTTCTTCTTGTGTACCATTATTTACCCTTCAAAAACCCTTCCAGCTACCCCTGTTTCACCCTTCATCCCTCGGCAAAAGGAACATGAAAGATAGGGGCCTGAAAGGTTCTTTTGTTTGCCTCCGACCGACTGAAGAGGCTGCAAAAGTTGTGCGCAGAAATTATTGAATAGATTTTTTTACTTTTATTTTTAGCATAACGAGATGTCAATAGAACATTTCAGCCTCTCAAGATGTTAAAGAGTCAACGAGAGATAAATAGATGTGAGAACCTGAAGGTGACAAGTTTGATTTCGAGTCTTTCATTTGTCGTGTAGAATAAACAGATGGTTTATGTTGGATAAACAGACGCCTTTATGTTGGATTTCACATGAATTTTTAAAGAAATGTGAAAACTAGTTGTTGTTTTTTTCAAAGATTCAATTTAGCCAGATACGCGAGACATCCAGGTTTGCAGGAAAAGTACAAAAGGAAAAGCACGACTGCGCGGGATTGTAAAACGGGAGAGAGGGTTGATTCCATTTAGCTTGATAAAAGCTAACGCTGAAATTAAATGTCAGAACCCCGATGTGGGAGCCATAATGAAACGGTAGCGCAGCAGCGATGCACCAAACACCAGAGAGAGGGGAAAGGGAAATGTGAACGCCGGCTCCATGTCAGGTCTCATTAATATAAACCCACGTGTGATTGGATTTTCCAAAAAGTTTTCAAAAATGTCACAGTAAGAAACGCAAATGCCCCAAGGCGACCATTCCGAAAAGCGGGAAACGCCAAGGGAGAACGAACGGACCTCTATAGCTCCAACACTATTATAGCTTTTAAGCTTTCGGCTCTCGCGCAAAATTTGCTAGCCTGATAGCTTTGAGAATCGAATTAAACTCCTAAATGGGAAACTGGGAATGGGAATTGACACCGCGACGTCATCAGGTCCGCTCCCGATACCGTACAAGGGAACTGGTCGACTGGCCAGAGGCAAAACGAAGCCAGCTAATCGATTTCCCATCCCAAGGTGTGCTTGCAATTGCATGAGTTAATAGGTCTTTTTTCAATACGTAAGTTTAGAAACAGCTCGATCTGACGAATTTACTTACAATGATTTGGCTTCAAAATTCTTCCTTAAATTATAACTAGATTTTTACTAAATAATAAAATAAAGATTCTTAGGTCGTAAGTTTTTAAACAGTTGCGTAGACGTTCACGGAAAGTTACACTTATGATGTTTATACAGAAGTTGCAGTATGCTTAATTCATTAAAGCCAACTTAAATTCCATTTTGAGTTAAACAAGTTGGAGTTGTTTACTAGAACCCAATTCGGCTTTCTTTCTGGCACTCTTCGTAGTCTGCGTTATGACGGAGATACCCACATACTCAAAGTATTGCGTTTTTAAGTGAAAACTGCGATTTTTTGTTGATCTGAAGAAAATATTTGTTGAACAGAAATTCCGCTTTTGGCATAATGTATTCAAGTGACATTACTATAATATACTCAGTTTTTTAAATAAATAAGAACATAAAAGGCGAATGAAGGGGGAAATGCGTAGGACACATTCCTAATTCATTAACAACACATTTCGAATTCCATTTGAGGTCAACAAGCTGAAGTAATGTTTACTAGCACCCAACTCGACTTCTTAAAGCGGGAGTCAAGTGCAAAAAAAATAGGGTATAGAGGAGACCAAAAGAAGTGTTCCGGCTGAAGAACCCATATTAACCGAGTAATTAATTATTTAGCGGTTTAAGCTCCGCCCCTTTCCCCCACTTTTCAAATTTTCCTATCCTTAT
>RJJA01000289.1:2719-31389 GCA_003724045.1 Lepidurus arcticus | reverse complement strand
ATCGATCCCAGATCTCATAGGGACCTTTCTTTTGAATGCTCAAACAAGTCTGTAGGTGCTTTGGTTAATTTACAAGCTCTATAAAAAAAAAAAAAAAAAATCTACGCGCCGTGATTTGCGGACTCCGCTGAACGCCATGTAGGGAGCGTTACCCGCATAGTCGGAACCGCCGCTTTCGGTCACATTGCCAGGGGAAGGGCTCTCGACTGCGAAGCCGACCCTAAACTTGCCCAAAGGCTCTCAGGCGCGGGTCTTGTCCCGGCAGGACGGCGATCGCGCGAAGAATACGTCTTTTTCCTGATGGAGCTTGTCAATTAACCAAAGCACCCATAGACTTGTTTAAGCATTCAAAAGAAAGACAATGATGACATATGTATAAGACAATGATGCATAATTGACAGGGGTGCTTCAGCCAGAACACTTCTTTTGGTCTCTTATATAACCTATTTTTTTTAAAACTTGAATCCCCCTTTAAGTATCCTTCTGACATTCTTGGTATAGTCCACATTATGATGGAAATACTCAAATACTCAAACTACTATGTCATACACAAAGTATTGCGCTTTTCAAGTGATACCTTCAAGTTTCTGCTTATGTGAAAAAAATCGATTTTTTAAAGAGGAATCTCGCTATTCTTTATAATATATCCAAGTGAAATTACTGTAATGTACTCGGGTTAAAAATAAAAAAATGAAATAATTTGAAGGGAAAATGAAATCGATAGTATAGAATACTAAATGGCAAGTTTCTTTGGGATCTAGAGTTAATTTAATGAAATTGCGCATACGTCATGGCAACAGAAAAAGAATCGCAGTTGAAGTGAAAGCAAGTAGCATGTACTCCAAACACCAGTTATCCAAAATTCCTTTCTGCTAAGATCTTTTTCATGTTTCGCTACATTGCAACAAGCTCCAATTTATTTTTTTTTCGCGAAAAGTTCAGAAAGTTAAAGAAATATCTTTAGCAGTAAACCTTTTTTTCTAGTGTAACCTTCTTCCTAATCCCGTGCCGTGATGATCCTTAATGAGTCACTACAATCATTACTGGTGCAACGATAGTTTACGTCAACTATCGATCATTATCCCGCAGCATAGATTACGTGGTCTCTACCGCCTTTTATCGCACAATGTAATACAGTTTAACTTATTATCGGCCGTTTCAGTAAAAAAATACAGATACTAATATAATTACATCTTATTGCCTAGTACTTTTAAGGCTCCCCTATAACTTAGCTTATTAACACGAAGCCGCCATAGATGGCGCTGATGTTTGCTATTGTTTTGCCAAAGCCTTTCGTAACAACGTAAAAGAAGAAACGCATAGCTAATTGCCGGCTTGTTTTGCTTCTGAAAAGTAAAACTTGTCACTACAGTTTGCTGTAGCAGCATAATGTCTCACATCAAGTCGTCGAATTTCGTAACACGATTTCTCGAAAGATACTGTCACGCCAGATTTGAAAGCAGCCTAAAACAAAAGGTTTCTTCTTTTATCAGCTAGTACACAACCAAAGAACAGATTTTTAGGCAACGTATCTCACATATATTGGAAAATATTATTTGTAGTTTAAACTCTTCAAATAAATTCGTATTTGCAAACTTCATTTGCATGTTGCTCATTTTTTATTTACTGGAAAAAAATGTGCACTGGGTGTGCACTTCCTGTTAGCAAGCTCAAGCTTACTGACAAAGAACTTTTTCATGGAATGTACCGGTTTTCTCAAAAAGTTGCTCTGAAATTCCCCACGCTAACCGCCTATTCAAAGCTAAGGTATACGGGAGCCTTAAAGTACCTCCACTTCTGGTACAGAACTACCAAGTACCAAATAACAGTTCAGATTCAAACTCTGCAGAAATTTTCGGTACCTGGTATCCTTCAAAGATACCAGGTACCCGAAATTTCTATACTATCACAAATCCTTCAGGTCCCAAAAATAGAGAACCTCTATAGTATCACATCGTTAGTTTCAGCTCGTATGACGGCTCCGTCATCAAGTTTCTCACCCGAAATAGGGAACTAAAGTCTAGTCTAGCCCAAAAAGTTCGGCAAAAAAGTAAACGACGTCAGCAAATCCAACGCAGAACCCCACTTCACCTCCAATCTACCAACGATCACAAGTTCAAAAAGAAAAAAAAGTCCAGAAAAAAACACCCCTGACTCTCGCTTTGGAAATCCCCAGCTATTTGCTTCTCTTCATTTCTTCGCTATCTCAGAATTAATGAAAAATGAACGACAGGACTTTTAGCCCGCATTCTCGCCTTTCCATGTCTGTTCTTAAATACCCTACCCCTTATTTTTCCTCCGTTCCCCTAAAAAAAATAAGAAAGAGATTCGCAGTTGATTAAACCGCATGTCGTCAACACACTCGGATGTCCGTAACTCATTCTGACAATGTACTTCGTTCATTTTTCTTATTTTGTCTTTCCTTTCTTATCCTCCACAGTTGCATTGAGACCCACCGCTGTGACTAAAGCGCCATCTCGACAACACCAAAAAAAGCCTCGATTTTCAATCTATCAAAAAAACAGGGGAAAGACTGTTCGCTCTCATTTCAGGAACAAACCCTTAAAAATGCCGTAAAAACTATTTAAAAAAGTGTACTTTTTTTGGCTCCCCCAAAAATTGGCAGAAATATCGGCTTTCCCAGCCTGCCGGCAACAGAATTTTCTGCTTGAACCACGATGTGATCTCGTAATATTATTTTCCGTAAAAAAAAGTTGTTATTCTCCATCAAAATGATCCTCAAGAACCCTGAGCTGGTCCTTTATTTCGTCTCCCATTGGCTGATATGGGGTGCGGCTGGCGGGAACGCCAGCAGCGCCGCCGTTTTGGATTGTCCCGGCGTGTGTTTCTGCGACGATCACACCGCTTTGGTGAGTTGCAATGGCGATGGCTGGCCCGATTTCCCCGAACCTTTACCGGCGGACGTGGAGCGGCTGGATTTGCGCCATTTCCAACTAGGGACCCTCAACGGGGCCGACATGCAGCTCTACCCCTTTTTACGCGAGTTCAGTGCACAGCACTGCCACTTGCAATTGCTGGCCAACGAATCTTTGGCTCGCAACTCACGACTCGAGCGACTGGACCTCAGCCAGAATCAACTCAAAACCGTGACGCAGGTGAGTGTTCCCATTTTATAACATCGAAGTTAGCCTGCCAAATGGGCGTAGCTTATCGCCCAAATATAACTTTTATGCTAGTGCTGACCGCTCCAAAAGAAATGACCGAATCAATGACTGTAAATTTTAATTAAAAGGCGGAGCTAAGGGAGTTAATGTCTGTAGTTAAAATCTTTATCCTACCGAAAATTCCAAAGTATTCTTACCAATGTTTGAAGAAAAATAAAGATTTTTTTTTTAGTTTAAGTTTTGGAATCAATGATTTCATAGGAATCATTTCCTATCAAATCATTGAAAGTCTAAAATAAATATATATTTAAAGGAAACTGGTTTACTGGTGAACGTTCTAAGTCGCATAACATTTTTACACTCCACTTTGAACCCTTTTGAGAAGTGTCTGGAAGGCTTTATGAAAGATCGAGAGATGAATAGAATTAATTCTTGATTTCTTCCAAGTGATTCTCGTCGTTTTTTTTTTACTTTCTTTGCTGTCACTTTTCACGGGAGTCACTTGAGGAAGAGTAACTGCAAATAAGGGATCTGGGTGAAAAACTGGCGCCCGAATCAATACACGATTACTTCCAAGAATCGTAGAATTGTTGATTAGGAATTCGCGATTGTACTGTTCTCAATGGATATTTGTTATTTTGTTAGATTGTATTGAGGGTAAATTTGTCGAAATTGTTGCCATCAGAACAAGAAACCTCAATACACTCAGACTTTTTTGCATTGTAGTTCCACTGCTGAATTACTTTCGACCGAGGACAGGAGAATCAAGTATCAGTAATCAACCAATGCTACTCGAGTTTTTTTTTGGGGGGGGGGTTGGGGGCTCTGTCCTGCAATGTGCCCCACGTTTCACCCTTCTCGACGGTCACTCAGGGAACATCTTGAACCAGTCGACCCCAAACAGTACTCAAATTACTGTCGTCTGATCTGATACGATGGCAATCAACGACTTGCATCACTTTTTGCATGACAGTAATTCCTTAACTTCTGATTTCCTCAATGTTTCTCTTCCTGAGGGTTGACTAACGAGCGAGTTGTAATTAGACGTCGCAAGTACTTTTATCTCATTACATAAGACAGCGAACTTGCTCCCATGATTCACATGGTATTTTGCACAATTCGAAAGAAAAACCTTTTTGAATATGAAATTTGAAAATTGGGAGAAAATTCAGTCTGATTTTCAAATTTATTTTCTACATATGTTGACCATTTCTGAATTTTTACCTATCCAAATCAACCCAATTTAGCATTTTCCCGTATTTTTTAACTTGTAACCTAAACTGTGATGCCCTGATTTCCTCCCATAATCAAACATAAAATCATCGTAAAAAAAATAAAATCATAAAAATAGCTTACAATGTCAACTTTTTGCTTGACTTTTTTAAAAAACATTTGTATGAGTGAATTTTTGCTAGCAATGAATCATAACAATATGTTCAAAGTTTTTCCAGTGGACATTTCTTGTGAAATCATTGAAAACTAAACTGAGAGCTGAAAGCAGCTGCTCCTTATTTGGTGATTTACCTTAAGACAAAAACCTTCTTAAATAAAGACTTAATCAAATTCATACGAGCTCTCATTTCACGACCAGGTTTTCACTAATGGTTTTCGGATTGCCATTTAAACAAAAGCTGCTTCTCTTCTTAAGGAGCCTTTCTCTTACTTATCCCTTTAATTTGCTACGCGTTGGCTTGAAAGAAAAGCATCTTGACAATCCCCAAACCCACGCGCATTCCTAATTTTTCTCCAGTTCCCCAAAACCCCCATAAGAAAAGATCACACGTCATTTCCCCCTTCCAGAATACTAAAAAAAAAAAAAATCGACGCCAGAAAAATGATACTCCAAAATCTCGGAGATTTGTTTGTGTGTGCCAGCATTATTCTACGTCATTACCCAAATGAACACGAATCAGCAGTGGCAATCGCCTTGTTAGAGGTATAAGAAACCCGGTGCCATTTAATTCCCCAAAATTTACTAACCCCTCCCCCTACCTCCGACTTCTAATTTAGTGGTTTGTGTCGTTGCTGTGCAAACTTTACAGAAATTATATTTCGTTCCTTAATGATTCGGAGTGCCCCCAGGCAAGAGTGGGCGTCTTAGCTAATGATAGCTACAAAAGACCAACGAATCTTAAAAAAAAATAAAGAAAAGAAAAGAAAAAAGATAGAAAATTGTGTCCATTTTTCTCGCCCCTTGCCTCTGACACAGCCCGCAAATTGGGTATCTTGAACACAACAGAGAAGAAAATGCTGCAGAAACTCTTGGAAACTTTCCAAGCAGTGTAACTTTATCCCCGAGTTGTATACGTTTTTGAATAGCTGAAAAGTTGCGGGAGATCGAGTTTTGCACCTTGAAAAACTTATAAACTATTTTGGGTGGTGTTTTAGGGTGTAAGTTGAATTTTTGTTTAATGCAATTTTTCTTTAACTCAAAGGTAATAGATTGTCATGGACAATGTTGTTGTAGGGCATGTTGACGGGGTTGGTAAGATTGCGAAGTTTGGACCTGGCATCTAATCAATTAACGTCTCTTGACGGGGCTTTCCTGGACCTGGCAGCTTTAGAGCAACTCAATTTGCGTGACAACGTCTTGCAGCAACTGCACGACGCCACTTTCCAAGTAAGACTCGTTTACTTTCTAAAAAAAAAAGGTTTTTCCTTTCTTTTCTTTCTTTAACGCAGTTAGAAAAATTATCGAGTCAATTTCCTTGGAAAGATTCTTGATCAATTTCATTTAAGATAATTCTACAAAACGAATTGATCTTCTCTTTAAAAAAATCAAAGAAAGAACAGAAAAAGTCAATTTCATCGGAAATTAATTTAGTAATTTCAGAATCAATTTCATCAGAAATAATTCTATAAAACGAATTCTCGCTCTTTTAAACAAATTCGTTGATTTTATTTCAATTTTTTAACAACGCTCCTTGCTTTTTTAGCAAAATTATCAAGTCGATTTCCTTAGGAACATTCTGGATCATTTAAAAAAAATATTTAAGGTTCTGAATCAATTTCATTGCAAAAAGTTGGGTCAATTTCATCAGACATAATTGTATAAAACGAGTTTTCCTTCTTTTTTTTATAAAAATGTTGAAAGGGAAATTAGAAAATAAATGGGTAATACTAATATGTTCCTTGGTTGTGTTCGTGTAAAAAATAGGGTTTGTCAAGGTTGCAGTATCTGAATTTGGACTCGAACAAAATTTCATCCATTGATCCGGGCACTTTTCAATCTTTGACGGGTTTGGCCCATTTGCTACTCAGCAACAATCCCTTGGTTACTTGGGCCAAATTGGATTTCTTTGGAGCGCGACTTCAATACGTGGACTTAAGCCACGCTGGATTGACCCATGTGCCACAAAGCTTGACACGCTTCGTCCGCGACTTACGCCTGCCAGGTACATAACAACAAAAATCCTATCCTTCCAATCAACTCTCCCATAACTTGCCAAATAAAATAAAGAAATACTATACTTCTTCAAGAAATAATTAAAATCCTAAAATTTTTATTCTAACCTAAACAAAACTTCTTCATACGCCATTCCTAAAAGCTATTTTTTCTTTAAATCGATATCAATTTTTATCTTCTTCGAAGCGATACCGATACTTATTCAAGAAAGAAGTAAAATCCCAAAAATGTATATTAACCTAAAAAAACACGCTATTTCTTCATACGCCATTCCTAGAAGCTATTTGTTCTTTCAGTCGATATCGATACTTAGGTTCAATAGTATCGGACTTGAACGCAGACTTAAGATTGTAATTCAAACGCTAATCGAATACAGGACAATCAACAAGCTACGGAATCTTTTAAACCAATCGATAATCGCAACGGAAGTACAATACTTGGTTAGTAGTTGTTACTTCTTTATTGCAAATTACTTAGTAAAAGTTATAGCTACCAAGCACTATCGACTAATTAGGAACATTATCGATTTTAATAAATTGTAAAAGCTTCAGTGGTTGAAATAACTGAAAAGAATTAAAGTTAAAAAATCCATCGACTAATCGATTTCACTATTACGGTCTGTATGGCTAAACTCAACTGATTGGAACTTGATCTGATTCGGGAGGAAATCCACCAAAGTACAAAAGGTTCTAGAACGAGCGGAACCCTATTTTTTCCCCCAACCCAGAAAAGCGATACTGCTCCAGGAATCGATACGTAATTACAGTGCAATAACGGAGCCGGACGATATCGGCAGTTAACGCCCAAGTATGGCCATATGGGCGGAAAGAAATCAAGACTTTCACCACTGGAATAGCTACGCTTAAACCTTGTTTACACTGCAAAGAAATTCAGGGCGCTTGGTCAATTTGTCAGTTCAAAACTACTGCAAAATTTTACTAAAATGATAGTTTTACAATAGAAAAAGCGTAAGTTTGGATGGAATATCATTTT
The DNA here is from genome assembly GCA_003724045.1 of Lepidurus arcticus. NCBI lineage: Eukaryota > Metazoa > Arthropoda > Branchiopoda > Notostraca > Triopsidae > Lepidurus > Lepidurus arcticus. The sequence continues at coordinate 23,865 of RJJA01000289.1, read as the reverse complement.
CAGATTTTGTACAACTACAACTAAAACATCTTGTAAAAGGCGTTCCAACCAGGAAAATATTATAAAATCTACATCTTACGTATTTAAAACTATTTATTGACAAAACTACAGTAACTCTTGATAGTATACTACGCTATATAAAATGTTTGCATTGAACCATATTTCATCCGCAAAAAAATTACTAAAACATTTCATTGTAAATTGCCAAGAACTTTTGTTGCAGTACACACGTTAGAAAATTACCATAGGAAATTGGACCTAATCTGTCCGCTAACCCAAACAGCAATTTGCTGTTTGGGTCCAAACGCAAGCTCCAAACGCAAACTCTTCAAATGAACGATCACATCAAACTCGCTGTCCGGATTAACCTATCCCCGAAGACCTTCGTCCGAGATAAATCCGTACAGTGTATGACAGTGTGAACAAGGCCTTAGTTCAAACGACTAACTTAGCGTCAAAGGCTTCCCGCAAATCGAGGAAAAGGCGCCATTTTTTCCCTTTCTTTACCCGTATATCTGATCTCCAACTCTTTTCGCTCTTATATAGCTTTTCAAGTCAAGTTGGGGTTGACGAGATAAGGTGATGACGTAAACACATCCACCAATCCCGCTCTCTCCTCCGCTCCATAACACAAAAAAACTAAAAGAATACGGCATTTAACAGATATTTGGCGTCCCACTAAAAGCTACCTTCCTCTACCTATCTATCTATTTATATATCTATCTATCGAGAGAGAGAGACAGAGAGAGGGGAGAGAATCTTGTCAACACTCGAGGGCAAGAATGTTTAGGATGAACAAGAGCTCATGTTTACTTTATGGCTTAGGAAACAATATTAGCGGGTTGGGAAGGGGCGACCTGGAAAGTTATCCGTATCTGCGATTGTTGGTCTTGGACGACAATGGACTAAGCAGCGTGGAAGAGGATGCCCTGGGTCGGCTCGACTACTTGCAGCGTCTTTGGCTGAGTGACAATCAGTTGGGCAGTGTGCCCCAAACTTTGCCCTCTGCTTTACGAAGTTTACACTTATCAGGAAATCAATTAAGCCTTCTCCAAGCCGCCGACTTGACGGGCGTGCCGGACTTGGAAGAGCTCCTCTTGGCCCGCAATCAAATTGCCGGACTGCAATTGGGCGCGCTTCATGACATTCCCAAGTAAGCTTTCGCGCCAAGCATTCCTATCGCCATTGTTGCGCACACAACTTGTCTGCACCCATTCTTCCAAACCGCCCTAATCTTTTACCTATATTGACCCGCAGAACTATCCGAAGAAAAAGGGGTCTTTTTCTTGTATTTTGCCCAAAACATATATTTTTTACCTTTTCCCAGACTCAAAATACTCGAGCTCCAGGCAAATCGACTAGACAAAATCGAAGCCATGGATCTGGATCAGCTGCCCAATCTGGAGACATTGGACCTGTCCAACAATCCGATCCGACTCATCCAGTCCAATAGTCTTGGTAGATTGAAAAATCTCAAAGTTCTACGACTGGCTAAAATACCTTCCATAGTTACCGAGGTGATTCTACCATCTTATTTCTGCATACTTTTCCCTTACTGGAATAAATTTAATGAGTTTTTGTGTCAATGAACAGTAGGAGCAACCCGCGAAGGATTTATATTTAGAGCGTTTTTTTTAATATTATTATCTTTGTGTGAAGGGCAAAAAGGGAATCCGGTTAGGAAATGGATAAATCCTTCAATCAGCGTCAGTTTTAACGGAATTAACTCCTCCATCTCTCTCTTGCGAGCGCCGTAAAGGACGTTTACAGTGAAAATGGAATTGAAGACTATGTAGTTGGTTGTATACCTTGCACTAATTGGTGTTTAGAACAGTCTTAGGGAGTCATGAATCCACTTTTAATAAAGGTTTTATATGACTAATATTGCATCTTAATGTAAGTTCACTACACTGACAAAGCCAAACCTACAATAGTACATAATAAGATTAGTACATACGGAACATGGAACTTTTAGGACTTGCAGTAACTCTTGTAAATACAGAATGATCCTATGATGGAGCGTAGCAAGCTTACTATAATTACTAATTATTACAATCACATCTTCGACTTGCAACGAAGTCGTTATAAGGTCTGTTAAGTTCTAATATCTCTGCTTTTACTGAAAATCTTACGATCCTCAATTCTTTCTAAGCTTGAAATTACGAAGGTAGAACCTTAAGTTAAAAAGAACCCTAAGATTTTTTGCAGTGTAGGCTTAATTTAATTACAGTTATAACAATTTGATTAAAAAAGTGTAAAGAGCCCTAAGTTCTGAAAAGTAAAATTTGTTACCACAATTTGCTGTAGCAGCACAATATCCTAAATCAAGTCGTCGAACATTCCGAACAAGATTGGCAAGTCAGATTTGAAGAGACGGGATTTGTGGGTATGCTCAAGCTTACTGTCAAAGAATTTGTTCATGAAATGTGCTGGTTTTAACAAAAAGTTGTTCCACAATTCTTCATGCGTATCGTCTACACCGAGCTCTGAATACCTTCATAATAACTAAATAAAATCCTCATTTCAGACCCAACTCGAAATAGACGATCAGCTGCTTGCCCCGTTGCAAAACCTTCAAATCCTTGATCTTCACTCGAGCCCCCAATTGGCCGCCCGAATCTTTTCCTCGCCACGCGGATTACAAACCTTACCAGCGACTCTACGAGAACTGGACCTGACCCAGTGCGCGCTGCGAACGCTTTGGCCTTCGCTTTCCTCAAGCTTGCCCCAGCTTCGGCTCGCCCGGCTCACCGACAATCTCTGGGACTGCTCCCTGCCTGGCGTGGCCCAACTCCGGCTATGGATGCGAGCGGGCACCGTCGAATTCGCCAAAGCTTACAACGTTCGCTGCGTCCGCCCCGAGTCCCTCGCCGAAAAGCCCGTTGTTTTGCTCGACGAAGCGGAACTCCTGAACACTACTACCTTAACAAGCCTCGTTTCCCCAACAACCACTCTCCAATCCAAACCCTCGATTTCAACGATTTTCCTGACATCCCCAGCTCGGATCACGGAATCCCGAGCCCCTCAAGCCGCCTATCGTCCCGTAACTGGAATCTGGCTCCCTCCACCCTCTACCACCCTTTTGACCTTCGTAAGACCCTCCGATCAGGAGCAGGATGACTTTGTGGAGGACTTGACGCCCGAGGAAGAGCGTCCCGTGTACATATTAGGTATTGCCTTGTTGGTACTGGCTTGTGTAACGATAGTGTCTGTGTTAATTGTGTTGGCGTGGCTGCGACAAGCAAAACCTGCGAAAAAGTGTGTCCTCAAGCGAGTGAAACGGAACTGTTGGCCCAATACTCCGAAAGTGATTTGGCCCGTGGATCAGACGACCTCGGCTGGGCGTTTTGGGCACAAGGATCCCCAGAGGCACGCCCTCATGCTGGACAAGAACGATGAATTGTACCCGGCCAGTATCTGCGATTATCGCGACAGCGAGCGACTACTCTTGGCGCTGTACAAGAACGAAAACGAGAAAGATCTATTCCAGCCTTTGTCCCTAGCTTAGGTGAAAAAAAAGTAAAAAATAAGAATAATGGAAAAAAGGAAAGCTATTAATCTAGCCAGACATAAGACTATGTCTTTGTGCCAAATATTTTCTTGTTGGGGGAAGGGAGTTGAGCCAAAAAAAGAGAAAGCGATGGAGTAACTTGTTCCGACGTTCTTCAAGATACTCGACTTGCAAGAAATTTCCTTCGACTTACGACTTTCCCACCAATTTCGGAAACAGAAGCCCGTTAGTCCTGTTTTCGCTATCTTTCTATGGCGCCCCTTTTGTTGTGATTGTAGATTGGCGGTGAATAGCAATATTTTTCTATCGTGACATTCATTATTTTTCTTCTCAACATCTTCCTTACCAAACTTTAATATGACGAAGCAGAGGAAGGACTTGTTTGGTCCTACTAGGCGAGTAGAATGGGTTGACGGTTTCATTGGGACCGAAAAAACCTCTTCCTTAAAGCTCACTTCCTTTCTTTCGAAGGTTAAACCCAGAAAAAAAGTACAGAAAAACGGTGGCACTTACCAGGAGGCAGATCCGCAAAGAAGGCGTCACGGAGCGTGAGGAATTCTTCATCAGGGCCGGCATTAGCTGCGCCAAACACGTCGTTCTCCGGCCACACCAACCTACATTACAAACAAAAATCAGGCCAAAATGGAACTTGGTAACGGGATCAACTTAAAGTTTCAGCCTCGTAAGGTACCAGGGTCCGAAAAGTTTGCGTTCAAAAAAATTCCGAGCTTCCAAATTTTTAAACTAATATACAGTATTTAAACCAAACTGCTACTTCAGTACGAAACTTAGTGTGCTAATCAAGGGAATATTTTTTAAAATATTTTTCAAAATGTACAGCTTTAGATCGTGAATTTCTCTACAAATGGATTCGGACAGCAAAACGCCGATTATGGTCATTGGTATCAATAAGGGACCACTTAAAATACCGATATTGATATAAATACGGATATATAGATAATACCGACTTCCGATATTTCTCACGATTTTTATTTTGCTTTTTCTTAAAGCGGAAGATTTTGGCATGTGCTAATCAAGAGAATGCTACATTCTTTTGAATTATTATTCAAGATTTACACCTTTAGAAGTGAATTTCTCTAGAAATCGATGTCGGCTAGCAAAATGCCGATTACGAATAATCGCTATCAATAATGGATCATCTAAAATACCGATATCAGTATCAATTCATAGGTATAATCCCGACCTCCAATGTCGAAGTAATCGAATTTGTCCCCTTTTTTGTTTTTATTAAAGTGGGATATTTTAACATGTGCTAATCCATAGAATGTAAATTTTTAAAATAATTATTAAAAATGTACAGCTTAAGGATGTGAATTTCTCTAGAAATGGATGTCGGACAGCAAAATGACGATGATGGTAATTGATATCAATAATGGACCCCTTACAATACCGATATCGATATAATACAGACCTCCGATATCGAAGTAATCGAATTTCTCCAGATTATTACTTTTTTTCGGAAGATTTAAGAGTTCGGAAGATTTTAAGAGCGGAGGATTTTAAAGTTCAGAACGATGGGCGAAACAAAGACACCAAAAAGTTCTGATTTGCAATCGTGAATAATTATGTAAAACCAATTGAATAGACCATGCGTTCAACTATGGCAGGTGCATTTTTACGGGTTTTGTGCGGAAAGCGCTTAAAGTGATGAAACTTATCGCTTTTAGACTGTCTCAAATAAGGATAATATTGAAACTTTAAGGAAGGCAAGATTGTGCCGTTGCTTTATAGACAACTCAATTAGGAAGTCATGAGCAGGGAAAGTAATGTTCTTACCGGGATGCCCTCAGCAGACTAACAGTTTCAGCCAACTTATTTCCTTTCATAAGGCGCTGGATTCTGCGAATCGCATCCACCCTGAGAATTCCCAAAAGAATCGCGAAAGATGAGCACATATGGCAATAGACTTTAAAAAGAATACTATAGAACGAAGAAGATATAAAAACCATTACTTCTGTTCATCAATAGGCACGCTCGAAGCCGAATCGAAAGGAATGACATCATTAGGAAGTTGCGTGTCGTCTAGGCCGTGCAAGATATTAGATATATCGGACGAAATTTCATCCCAGGAAACGTCTACTGTCCGACTTGGCTCTCCGGGTCCTACAACCCCCAATAAAAGGATCAAATTCCTGAAGCTTGTTTATTTTGATTAATAGTAATACCTGTTTTCTTGGGGTTTTTCTTCCTGCGAGCTACCGTCTTCTTTTGCACCACCAAATGGCGACTGGACTTCGCGAAAGATTCCAGCAGCTTTAGGAAAATATGAGTTGTTTCCACCAAATCTTTCAAGTAACTCCTACACACGTAAAAAATTCGTAAAAAAAAATTCATAGAAAGTTCAACTCGATTCAGGATGCCTAAAAAAAAGCTCTCAAAACCTACTTGGAATGCTTCACTGGATCAAAAGTCTGCAAAAGATGCAGGCAAAGCTCCCGGTACTCCAGCACATAAAAGACATTGCCTTGAATGACCTTTGCGGATTCTCGAACGCTCTGCTCTTTGCATTGCACCATCGCAGTCAAAGTCATAAGTAATTCCTGGGAATTAAAGCGAAAAATAATAATTAAAAAACACTACATTATTTAAAGAATAAATTGTGTTAACCGTCAATAGGCTGTAAGCCTACGACGTCATTAAAAAAAAATTGTGTTACCACTACTTAGTACCACTAATTATTCCAAGGAAATGATCACAAATTCTAGTTTTAAGAAATCGGAGGAAAAAACACTTGATTAAAAGATTTCGCGGAAATTTTTGGCTAGAAAATTGACGAAATAATTCGCTTAAAATAAAGAAAACAATAATTTACAAAAAGCAAAGTGAATTAAGACAGTTTTAAATAAAAGCGAATGCGTTTTACCTGATAGGCTTTAAGAGCCAGATGCATTCGCCTGCACCAGAGTTTCATCTTAGTTTTGTCAACTTTGATCATATCTGCGTAAGTTTCTAGCTGGGTTTGGATGTAATGGAACACCTGGACGGACATGGTTTCGCTTCAAGTTTCCAAAAATAGATTCAAAGTCAATTATGAGCAACTTCGGACCCCGTTTCGAATCCGACCCGTACCTTACGACTTCCACACGAAACTTGCAATGCCGATTAAACTCCATAAAGAACTTCATAGCCCACAAGTAGTAAGTTTCATCGTGTTCTTGAGTCCGTGCTCGGACGAGATTGTCCTGCGTAAACGGAAACGGAAGAAAAGGTGTTAATAGAAAATAGGGAAAAACGTATTTTTACCATTCTTTACCTTAACAATGAACATGAGGCGATTGTAGGCGCCTGTTAGGAGCTCCAAAGAAAACTCTTTGAGAAAGAGTCGGATGCTGAGCGTGGAACGGCGCGTCACTTGGGATTCATCGGCAGGCAATCTGTTGCTAGGTTTTCTGGAAGGCTTTTTGTCCTTGTCAAAATCCAAGGAGGAGGCCCCAGCAATAGGTTTGTGGGTGATGAGGTCTTTGTCACTAATTGACTTCAAGTCTTTTACTACAAACGTGCCTCCAAATCGGGAATGCCTAGTAGTCAAGTGGAAAAGAATACAAGCGTGAAGGTTTTAGACAAATTTGTAAGGTTGAGAGTACCTAGTTGAGAGAAGTTTATGCATTTTTTCTTTCTTTTCAGTCAATTCTTTGTTTCGCATCTTAAGCAGCGCTTGCTCGTCTTCCTGCTTTTCAGACAACGTTCTCTGGACCGCTGCAGTGCCCAATTGCTGGGGTTCTTGCTCACGGAGCATCAATGATACGATTTCTAGGACGTGCATGCAGAAATTTTGTTCAGAATCACTAGACGCTAGGTAGAGGAGTAGATTATCTGTTCCCGACAAGTGCATAGACCACAATACCTAATATATATATATACAGGGTTAAGACTTTCCATATGAATTTGTGAGACTTTTAGTTTAATAACCTGGTCATGAATGCTGGCGTCGTCATCTGTTCGTTTCTCAGCTTCGGGATCGGCTGGAATATGTAGGATGTTGCGGATTAGGATCAAAATGCGTTCAATGACCAAACGATCGTCTTCTAAGCGGCTTTCCCAGTCCTATTAGAGATTGGAACATAAAATGAAGTAATTCAAGATATCTATAAATAAGGAGTAAATGCTGACTAGTTTGAGAAGGCCAGTCAATTTGTCAGTTAGGACAGTCCAGAACTTATCAGACGCCAAGTGTTCTTTACAACTTTGCAATTGGCCAACCAGCTGCAAGTAATAGTTTCGCGTCACTCGTTCAGCTGGCATCTCTTCCTTGAAAAGGAGGATGGTGGGATTGGTCAAGTTAACTAATAATCTGAATAGTCAAGCGGATATTAGCCTTGTACATAAGTTAGTAACTAAATTACCTTAAGTTGACTTCGAAGAGCTCCTTGTTGGACGCATATTCAACCATGAGTGGGATTAAATCAGTCTGAATAACTTTCATGTCACCCAACTCTCGTCTGATGGTAAAGGTCTCGTCATCTCGTCGCAAGTAACGGATGAGATCCTTTAATGCCTCTGAAATAACAAAAACGTATTAAAAAAGCTTTACAAAATACATACAATAAGAAAATAGAGTAGAGTATCGGAAATCATAATCATAATCACACCTAAGCAGTGAGGTTCCTTGTGATATTTGACGCCATCTGAACAACCCAAATTACTGCATGCTGCTGTCAGCTCTGCTTTAACAAACGCGTCAGACATGTTAACGAAAGCTTATAAGCGCTTACATAAACGAGAAACTTAGAGCAAATAATTGTTTACGACCAAAACTAATAAAGCATGTTTCACTTTCCTTCAAGACACTTGTTTCGGCGGGAAAACAGAGTTGTTTTCGTGATCGTTGAAATCGATAGTGCTCAAGTTATCCGTGCTATGCAAAAGTATCGAGTTTTTACTGATTTTGAAATGTAATATTAATTCCTTTTCAAATGTCAATACTAAATGAAAACGATACTAAATAAAATATCACCTGTCGTTGTAGATGATGTAATATTACTTTCTTTAATGACGACGATATTTTGAAGAATAACACGAAAAAAATAGTACAAAAACTTAACCCATAATATTCTGCATAAAATGTAGAATTACCGAGGTGTACCTCAATTTATTCTTTGGGTTTGGAGCCGCAATCGCACACTCATTACGGGGGGGGGCTTTTGAACTTCCGCGTACGGTACTTGAGATTCGACGTCTCAGTCCGTGTCCAAATCATGATTTAGGCTCATTATTTTTTTTACATTTTTAAAAAAATTAATAGGTGTTCTTCTCAATTCTTCTTTATATAGGCGCAGTTCACGCAAGGATGGTGTTCGGTTATCTCTCGAGAGGGTCACTATAGTCAAAGAGTCTCTTCAACCGGATCGAACCCTTACCTTTTCTCGTAATTGCAGCATCTGTTGAAAGCTGGCGTCTTATTAATATGAACAAAAACTTTCCGTGCAATTTTCTTTTGGGGCAATTTATTTGAAGAACACTGTAATGTGAAGAGCACTACATAATGTGAGGAACGCTAACTATAGTTCTAACGAAAACAGCACTTTTAAGACAACAGAAAATGCATAGCAGTATATCTAACATACTATACTTATTTTAAAATTATTTATCGCAAGACTTTATAAATTCACAATAAATGACGAGTGCATTTTTAACAACTCTCAAGTAGTCTAGTAATCCAAAACCGGTTGTTTTAGCTGAAACGTTTCAAACGCTAAAGGACGCTTTCTGAATTTGCCCATAAAATCCCGTACTGGAACGGAGAAAGCAACACACCTGTACAGTGTTATGATTAAGCCCTTTTGTATCAATCCTGTTTGGGATGCGGGTCCAGTCTCCCCAACACTTCGGCCCCGTTTTCGCGTTTTTCACCGCATCACACAGGCTCTCTCAACTTCTCAAGCCTGCCTAATCAATAAAGGAAGCTGCGCCGCCACCACGGTAAACGGGAAGAGTCGAGGAAAACCAAACTTTCGCCCCTCTCTCCCTCATCTTCTACCTTTCGTTGATAACTCGGGTCTTTTTACTCTCCCTATACCGAGCAAACGCTACGTGCACCACTAACCCCACACTCTCATTTCATTCACAAGTCCGGTTTTCGGAATCCCGATTTTTATGTGCCTACAAATAGTAAATGACTTGACACTTTTGATCCGTTTATACAACCTCGTCAAAACTTACAACTCTGCGCAGGTGTGGCTTAGAGTTTTCCCTAGGGAAGGAGGGTATTTGCGTTAAAGTCGCTTAGCAGGAAATTTGTCATTAACAACCCGGTTCCTTCTCATCCCCCTTTCATCAAAGTTTCCTTCTTGGAGCCAGCTTTTCTGATATGCGTACTCCTCCCACACATACGAATTGAATTGGCGTCACAGCTGGCGTCGACGACGTCGGTGGGTCCGCTCAGCAGCGCCGCCGTTGTATCGGCCAGCATATCGACGTCCTGTGGATGCAGACTGGCACACTGAGCTCCTCAATACCTTGCCTTTTCGCTTTTCTGTGGACGCCACCATTTTTTCTATTTGTTTCTTCAATTTGCGTCCCTGTAATTGGACGAGGAAATTCCTCTACAGCGACAGGTGAGCTCACTTTCTTACACCTGTATGGTCGCTTTGACGTGTTCAGAACCTCGTTCGCGTGAGTGCGAAGGGATTCCCAACGCCTTTTTCTATCAAAAGTTGCCGCAAAAGACGGCTTGTGCATTGAATTAGACATCCAAGTGTCCCACATTGGTAGTGAATTGGTTTAAGTAACAGCTCTGGTGCCCTTTTTGTGTTTTTCCAGATTTTGGCTTGGAAATAGATATACACGATGGCAGTGGATAACAAATGGCAGAAAGATGCGGCCGACCAGAACTTCGATTACATGTTCAAACTGCTCATAATCGGGAATAGCAGTGTAGGGAAAACGTCATTCTTGTTTCGTTATGCCGATGATTCCTTTACATCAGCCTTCGTATCCACGGTCGGTATTGATTTTAAGGTGAAGACTGTCTTCCGACAAGAAAAGCGCGTCAAGCTTCAAATCTGGGTAAGAAACTTTGACAGCCCTTAAAAAGAAATAGACAAACAGATTTGAAAAAAAAATCCACATTAACGAAATGTCATTTGGCTAACCGTATATTTACTCATGGCAGGATACAGCTGGGCAAGAGAGATATCGGACTATCACGACCGCTTATTACCGCGGTGCTATGGGCTTTATTCTCATGTACGACATAACTAATGAAGAATCATTCAATTCCGTGCAAGATTGGTAAAAAGCAAAACAACTTAAAACATCTAAACAAAGACTTTTAGCTTGAAATCCTTCATACGATTATCATTGACAGGTGCACACAAATTAAGACTTACTCCTGGGACAACGCTCAAGTCATACTGGTCGGTAATAAGTGCGATATGGAAGACGAGCGGGTTATCTCCTACGAACGCGGCAAACAATTAGCGGACCAATTAGGCCTCGAGTTTTACGAAACCTCCGCCAAAGAAAACGTTAACGTTAAGGTAAAAATCGCAAATAACCTTTGTACACACTTCTAACACTAAATTTTATGTGTTTAAAGGCCGTCTTTGAACGTTTGGTGGATATAATCTGCGACAAAATGTCCGAGAGTTTGGATACAGATCCCAATTTGATGAATTCCTCCAAAGGCACACGGTTGACGGATCAAACACCAGCCCAAGCCGGTGGCAGCTGCAATTGCTAAGCAGAACTTTATTCTTAAAGAGAACCCCTGTCAAAGAAGTCGAAAATGATCGTTTACCTGTAAGAACGGAAGGAAAAAACTAATGCACAGTCTATATTCCGTAGCCATTAACACATGGTCGAGTGAAAAACAAATTGGCTCGTTTTTACCACACGTCAGAAGTCAATTCCCTTTGTTCCTTTGATTTACGATGTTAAGTTTCGATTTGCCGCCAATTCTACTAGAGAAAAATTGGAGAGATACTTCTTATGGGGTTTGATGTAACAACATTGATTTCGTATTAGGGTACTTCTACCATTAAGTCTAAATAATATGGTACTGCAAGCAACCTTATTCTACCTTAATTTATCTTTCCATTCAATTTTTCTTTGAATTCAGAGTTGAATTTCCTAATTTAGAAAGAAAACAATACTTCCTTCGCTATCGTGAAAATTTCAATGAAAGTTCTTCTTTGGAGAGTCTTATGGTTATAGGGGTGCCATAGAACCTTTGGATGTATGGCTAAAAGAAACGGCAAATGCTACGTGACAATTTAATGTGAACTAGAGGAGTGGTTGTTTGATAGGTATATTTATTCATTTTTCGACAATTTTGATTTGAACTAGTAAAAGCATTCCAGAGATCTTTACTAATCCTCCTCCCCTAAATCTCTTCCTCCTGTGGGACTCGTGAGGTAATTAGTCATTTTTTTTCTTTCGATTGACCTTCCTCCCCAAGAATTTTATTGTCTGGCAACATTCCCGTTGACTGTTTTAGCTGTTGCTCGTGTGAGAATTCGTGGTGTAAAAAAAAATCCGAAATAATAAAACATATCTGTGTAATCCCCAACTTTCATTATTAATTCACACTCTGGAAGACTTAGAAAAAACTTCAAACGAGCTTTATTCCAAACAGTTAACTCAAATCTGACATGGTGGCAGCACTTACCGGGGGAAAACAATTAGCAATTTAAATCATGGACGGGGGATATATATTGTTGTAAGTAGGCCTACGATCTAGCTTTGGGGCGAAGATGCTACCTTCTTGGGTTTTGTCATGGATCCCTTTTGTGCTAACCAGTTGGCTATCTGTCTGTTTAATCCAAACATGGTTCGTCCCTGATGAATATTGGCAAAGTTTGGAAGTTGCACACAAGTTAGCATTCGGGTATGTTTGTCCAAGGGAATTCGTTCGCGATTATAATGTATTACATTTAGAAATATATATTATAATTGTATATAAATACATATTTTTTGTAGGTATGGCTACTTGACCTGGGAATGGAGGGAAGGTATTCGCTCATATATCTATCCTATGGTTTTCGCCTTACCAAATCTGATTTTCATGTACCTGGCCTGGGATTCATCATGGCTATTAGTAAATCGTTTGCATAATCTCCTCAAGTTTAAGTAGAGCTGTATTAACAGACTGTTTGGCCAAGGTACATGCAAGGCACTCTCTCGGGCTTAGCACACTATTATTTATGCAGAATCGTAGCCAGAACATACGGCCGTGAAACTGCCAAATGGCTGGCCTTCCACTTACTAACTTCCTGGTTTCTGGTTTACATCGGCTCGCGGACGTTGTTAAACACTTTAGAGACCAGTTTAGCCGAAATCGTCATTGCGCTTTGGCTTAAAGGTAACTTAATTGCTTTAATGCCCAATTAATGTCGAATATTGGTCTTCTTGTTGCAACAGATTCGCGCGCTGCAAAAGCAAAGCCTGTTATGGCTATTTTGGTTCTGTTCAGCACATACTTAAGACCCACGGCTGCTGCCTTTTATCTCCCAATGGTCGTTTCTGAAATAATAACGACGTATAAGAAAAAATCTTTGGCTTATTTACTCAGTACAGTGATACCTTGGTAATTTGTAACTTTAATTGAAAAAAAGAAAATCGGGTTATAATTTATTCATTTGTATTAGTATTGTGGTTTTGGTGCCACTAATTGCCTTCGATTCTTTTATGTACGGGAGACTTTGTGTCCCGTTTTGGAATTTCTTGAAATTCAATGTCGTATCTAATTTGTCGGACATGTATGGAACTCATCCGTGGCACTGGTACCTTTCTTCGGCTTTGCCTTCCGTTTGCGGAATTCTGTTACTGCCGTACGGCTTCCTCTATTCTCGTCCTGAATCCAGAAGGATTCCTTTGATTCGCAATCGACAAACTGAGCTCATTCTCATGTGCGCCTTTTCCTACGTGTTTTTCCATAGGTAATGCAAGTTTTCCTTGAAAATTGTTAAGTACACAATTAAACTTATAAATTTGTCTTATAGTTGCGTAGGACATAAAGAAATACGGTTCCTGGCGCCAGTTGTGCCACCTCTTTGCCTCTTGGCTTCCCATTGGGCGCGGGGACTTCCTGAGAAAAAGCAGAAATTCCTTATAGCTTTTACACTGATCTGCAACATACCCTTAATCTTGTATTTTGGCTTGCGATACCAGCGAGGTACGCTAGCGGTCATGGACTTTTTGACACAAGAAGCTCGTTCGGATAATACTAGTATCCTCTTCCTTTTACCGTGTCATTCGACACCGTTTTATAGGTAATTTTAAAACGTAAATTATGGAGACAATCTAGTAATTCTTTTATTCCTAGTCACATCCATTCGAATGTTTCTATGAAGTTTTTGACCTGTGAACCCAACTTCAGTCATTTAGGAAATTATACAGACGAAGCTGATAACTTTTTCAGCAATCCAGAAGCATGGCTACTGAACGAGTTGGATAAAAACAATTTTTCGTTCACACATATTGCACTTTTCGATCCTTTACGCCGAACTATTGGGGGTATTTTGTATTTGCGTAACTACACTCCGGTAGAGGCTTACTTTCACACTGATTTACCCGAAGGACGCGTTGGAAAATATTTGTTTGTATATAAAAGAGTTAGGGTTGAATAGGTCATTTCTTAAATACAATTTTGTAAAACATTCGTATTCCCGCCTTGGAAGTGGACTACAAAGTCGACTCACGAGTTTGACTTCGACTTGGATTTCTACTCCAGCTACGCCTGCCTTTCCAGATTCAGTGTGTGAATGTGTCATTTGCTTTCGTTGTCAATAAGTCGTTAACATGGTGGATAGATTAGGTAAGCTTTCTAACTAATTTATACTTCATATGTAAACACCGATACTTTAGTTCTTTAAAGCTACCCCCACTTGGATAATCAGTGTGATTTTTCGTGTAAAAATCAGCTAAATGTGATATTGCACGATGTTTCTACGCAGGTTCAATGGCTTTGCTTTGGAAAATTAACCGTGACTCATTTATCGTCACAGTTTTCAAGTGTACACGATGACACGTGGATTTATTTAAGCAACCAGAAACAATAATGGGAAATCATTAAATAAAAGCTTAGTGTACGTCAGCGTTTGGCATATCCAGGGTGAATTTTTCTAGTTCTATAGTTGCTGTAATCCAAGTCTTTGCAGTCCATAAAAGCCTCAGTTTGCATATATGGCTTCCTGTAATTTCTATATTCATTTATTTCTTCCGTTAGTCAATAGTGAAGCTAACGCTCGGCGCATTACGATGGTGGAAAGTTGTTTTGGCAGCTCAGGACAGGTAATTATAAGAAAAAAGTACCTGGCTTATTGTATCTAAAAACAGATTCCGGGCGCCTTACTTTTCCTTTTATTTTCTTAGCCATTATCTGTTCCCGGAAGAGTGTTGGTTGGTGAAGGAGTCCTAACGAAAATGTGCCGCAAGAAGCCGAAGGCGCGGCAATTTTTTCTATTCAATGACATTCTGGTTTACGGGAATATTGTAATAAACAAAAAAAAGGTACTTTTGTAAACTTAAAGCTTACCTTCCCTGTTCTTTCCCCCACCCCCCTCTGTTTTACCCTTTCATCCTCTAGTAACGGAGCAGAACTGATGTTCAATTTCCTCTTTCATTTGCAGTACAACAAACAGCATGTTATACCCCTAGAGGAAGTCAAGCTACAATCTTTGGAGGATGACGGACGTAAAAAAATCCCCTATCTGTAGCCAAAAAAATCATAATTATTTACCGTGTTTCATTTCTAGCTTATCGCAATGGATGGCTGATTTGCACAGCGTCCAAATCTTTTGCTGTTTACGCAGCTACAGCAACGGAAAAAGCCGAGTGGATGGCCCATATTAATAAATGTGTCGAGGACCTCCTCCGCAAAAGTAGTTGCCTCCTGGTTATCCCTTAAATTAATCGGCTTAATTATTATTATTATTTGCTTAAATTAATATCAGGCGGGAAAAAGCCGATTGATGAACACGCAGCGGTTTGGGTTCCTGACGCAGAAGCTACTGTGTGC
Organism: Lepidurus arcticus; assembly: GCA_003724045.1. Lineage (NCBI taxonomy): Eukaryota > Metazoa > Arthropoda > Branchiopoda > Notostraca > Triopsidae > Lepidurus > Lepidurus arcticus. Next base: position 8,374 of record RJJA01000289.1, on the reverse strand, counting down.
ATGCACTGCAAGCGAACTCAATTTACAGTCATAAACCGACGAGTAAGAAGTCTGATTTATTGGATGTGGGATTAATTGAGTCATTAATTAGCATCATTGCCGAAAATGTGGTGTTGTGGTCTGCGGACCATGCTCGAGCAAGAAATTTATGTTGCCTGGTCAATCTTCCAAACCTTTACGTGTCTGCAACGCTTGTTACGCATTCCTTTCAGGCCAAAAATCTCTCTCGAACAAAGGAATCTATTCCCCGACCAAAGGTAAATTTACTTATTTCTTAATAGAGCATAAATAATAAGTACTTGAATCGTTTCGGATTTAGACAATATGTCTGGACTAGATTCTTCAGGCGATGACGAATCCGACGACGGTGAAGATGGCCCTTCACTCTCGAACCTTGATGAGGTAAAATATAAAATATAGTAAACAATGTAATTTAAATATTATTCGGTATTATTCCTAAACTCAGTGATTGACACGTGGTGAATTAATTACTTGTTTTCTTTTTTCAACTCCAGGCAAAATTCTACTCGAGCAGTGGTACTTCCCCAAATACCAACTTTACCAACGGGAAATAATTAATTTTCAGCTCCGGTTTGTTTTGCATCGTGTGTGAGAGTTCTAATGGCACTTGAAACCCGTCTTGTTTGGGGATGACGATACTTCCGTACTAGATTCAGGAATGTGATATGATATTTTCATTTTTTTATTTTTAAAAATATTTTTCGGGTATGATAATGACAAAAAAATGTAGTGCCTTTACTATGTTTATAAACCAATGTATTAATGCAAGAGCTTGGCAAATTTATAAGACAACTATAAGGAAAAAGCTTTCCTATTTTACTTCCGTACTATTTTGTGTCAGTACAAAACAAAAGCGGTGTGTCTTAGCTTGTAGACTTCTTATGTAATATACTTATTTATCTACATATATACAACAAAGAAACGTACTGTACTGTCCTTAGAATTTGAGCTTGAAAGAAAATAGCTTCTTGGGTAATTCTTTCCCTTCTGAAGAGGGTAAATCTGGACGCAGTTCCGGGTGCGCTTGGTGTGCGTGCTCCTGCACTAATTCCGGGTCCAGACGAATGTTCAACAGCTGAGCGGTTTTGACCGTTTCTGCGGCTCTTTCGACCCACGTGCGTTCGCCTGCGAGCATAGCATAATTATTACAATGCTTTAACAAGGAAGTTTACTCCAGCAAATTGCGCAAGCATGTTTAAACATGCTGCACAGCTGCTCTAATGCTTAAAAACAAAGAATTCGCTTTTATGCTCTGAAAGAACGAATTTTCCTTTGTGGAGAAAGCCTCCCAAAGTGCAGCTTTTGTGTCATAAAAGGAGGGAAAAAAAACACATTTGAAACTTTTTTTTGGCACCGTATGAGGGACAATAAATCTTATGCATTCCTAAAATTGCAGAATTTACGAAAATCGAATATACGATTTTTGAAATACTTTGCAACTTTTTAAAGGGCATTTTTACATTGGCAACGAAGTAGAAGGTTGAAGGCTGCTGATTGAAGTTCCGGGTTGTCTAGCCGCAGACTGGTTTCCACCAATCTTTGTATCAAACCCACATCTTTTTCGTTTTGTGTCCTTAGATCTTCAAGAATTTTTCGCAGCCTCAGCGTAAACATTTTGATAGTGGACTCATGGTTCTGGCCATTCTTAAGGATGTCCTGTGACGCCTGTCGCCAGACAAACATATCCGACAAGATTCCTTGTTTCCAGATCGAAACTAAAGGCTAGAAAATGCGAATTAATGTTGGGATTCAAATCAGACCCAAGGTTCGCTTACTTGGTGGTCCAAGTAGGTCGTCGACATGTTCTGAGCAAAATTCTGAACTTGTTCCAGAATTATCTCATAATCTATTAATTCGTTGTTTATGCCATGGTGAAGCAGGAAAGAAAAGTAATTTCGAGTTTTTCTGCGCATAGTGGGATAGTTTTTATAGACGCTGGTTAATAGAGATAAAGCGTCAGGGTAGTTATTATTCCGCCAAAGTATCTCTGAGTGGCATAATTGAAGTTTGGCACATTTGTTAAAGTCGTTTGGCAAGGCTTCTTCAAAAACGGCGCCGATTTTCTCGAGTGCCTCGGGGTCTTGCTGTTCAGCAGCTCGATTAGCCAAATCAAAAAACGCAGAAGCGCACTTTAAGGGTTTAAATTCCTTTGGGCATAAAAGGAACAGTTGCAAAGCGTACTGGGTTTGACCGTGGGCTAAAAGTTGGTTCAAATGGCCCACACTACTGGGCACTGTGGGTTTAGAGACAGTCGAAGGTGATTTGATAGTGAATTCCATTTTGTGTAGACGAGGTTTATGTTTGACAATGTTTGTGTTCATTTTTGGGCTAAGATAAGTCTTTCGGTATCCATTATGTATATCTTTACTAATGAAGTTGTCTAGCTTGCTGGAGAAACATCTAAGGCAAGCGATACTCAAACGTTTACCTAGAAATGAAAACAGTATTAATTGCGTCGTTCATACGAAACGATGATCGAGTCAATTCTACTTGGTGGCATTCGACTAGAACTTCTAATCACTTTAACAAATGGTTAGACTTGTCTTGTCTTGTAGAGTATACGCCACGGAAGCACTAACTTGTGCTTATCTTGTCTTGTAGCGTACGCCACGGAAGCACTAACTTGTGCTTATTGCCGCTTGTGCTTATTACCGCGTGTGTCCGGGTTTTGTTTTTCCTTGGGTTTTATTATTGGTATCGCTGTTGCGACCCAAGTTTGATATCTGCCCGAGTTCGAGTTCGGGTAGCCCAAGTTCGGACTTGGGTAAACATTGGGATGCGAACGTGAACTTGGGAATGTGAACGTGAACGTGAACTTGGGATGCGAGACATCTACCCAAGTTCGATGCTGCAAAGTAGGAATCTTATATTTGACCTGATACATTTTGCAGAGGCGTGGCATTTTCCAAGAGAAAGGTGTAGCTTTGGGTGTGACTTTATCTACTTGCAATCATGATCCCTTGGAGTCGCTGTTAGCTTTGTTCTCTCTCCAAGTTACTTAGACACAGATTTATTTTTAGCTGTGCCAGTCTATGACTAGGACAGCTCGTACCGACTTTAGTCCGTGCTTGGGAGGGTGGGATGGTGAGCCTAGCTCTGTTCTCGCCATAAGGGGCTATAGAATTTTGGGGTGGTACTGGGGGAGGGAGATAAGCCAATTTTACCGCCGGGTAGAGCACTAACTCGGTGAAATCTTTCAGGGGGCTAACATTCCTGGTGCCGTTACTTACGCCGTGTAAAGTCGCATTTGGCTCTGCGTGCCAAAATTCTTCAGTTTTGGCTCGTCTTCGTCTGGTGTGATGATGTGGAAACGTTGCCTGTACGTTGTAGCGTCGTTGTGCTTGCGGTTTTATTGTTGTTTTCAAGTTCTGTTCGAGTGAAGTTTCTTCTTCTCGTTTTTGTCGGCAAGTTTTCTTTTCTTCTAACAATATCGTGTTCTGGTGTATTAGTTGGGTTCGTTGTTTGTTCACTATCGTAAGTCCGTTTTGTATTATTTGTATTTCCTTGTTTCGTATTTTTATTATAGTTTTTTCTTAGCATTTTTTAGTTTGTTGATCTGTCTTTGTGTCGTTTTGTGCTATTGTGTTTGTTTATTTTGCAGGCTGTAGGCGACCGTTTTTAAAGTAGGCGACCGAAAGTTAAAGACCCTTTTTCAGAATAGCCATTTAAGTTAAAGACCGCTTTTTCAGGACTAACATTAAAGTTAAAGACGGTTTTGTAAGTTTAATCATACGAAATGTATTTTTCGTCGAATACAATTATGATTTTGAAAATTTTTTACAATAATCATGGATACCTCGTTATATTGTAAGGTTTAAAGCGCATAATTTTTCCCCTCGTGGGTATGCGTCTAGCATAGTCAACATTTTTGTAATCACCCAATTGATGTATGATATTTGTGTTTTCTGCGGCTTTTAAAAACAAGGAGTTAATCATTGAACAATTATTAACTTCACCACCGTTGCACACTTTTTCGGATTCATGGCCTAATCCAAAGAGAAAAGTACGCATCACTGTTAGTAGCCATTGGCGTAAAAAGTCACGAATAATGTTGAAGAACTTCATTTTCACATTCTGCGTGGTGGATGTTTAGCAATATGTACTGCCCCGTTTTCATCCATGACACAGCTGTAGTTATTCATGTTTTAATTTCTAGGTAAACTGTTCCGTTCCTATTCACCTGTAAGTCCGGCAGAGGTGAGTTCAACCGGAGACATTATTGAATTTCCGTTAGTGTCCAATGAGATTGGCCAACCGTGGACTCCACCGAACCATACCGTTTCCCGAGGTTTCCTGACGTACATCCGTATGTCAATCACCGGACACAACCTATACTAGCGACCTTACTTTCGGGACATCACCAAGCTGCACCCCAACTGTCTGCTCCAGGACCGTCTCAACCACCCGCAACAGGACCATCTCAACCGCGCACATCAGTACTACCTCAACCACCCACACCAGGACCACCTCAACCGGCCGCTCTTGGACCACCTCAACCGTACCCAGCAGAACCACCTCAACTAGCCACTCCAGAACCACCTCAACTAGCCACTCCAGAACCACCTCAACCAGTCGCTCTTAGACCACAAAACGAAGAGATCGATTTTTGGATGGATTTTGACACCATCCCGCAAGAGCTAATTGCTGAAATAGCTGTTGACGATCACAAAAACGTAATTCCCTTCACCCTGAAAGCGGGTGAACATTTTGAAAAAACACTAGAAAGTATTATTCTAGTCGCGAAACGAAATAAGATAAAAATATTAATATGTCCAAAAAAAATACATTAGTTTAAAAATGATTGATTGCTAAACAATAGAAACGTAGATGTTTTCCGTCGCACGTACAAATTCATTTTCGGGTTCTTCTTCTTTCAGTACACTACGATGGAAATAATAAAGTTGGCGTTTCCTTATGAATCGATATAGTTTCAAACCACTACCAATGATACTGATAGTGGACATTACAGCTCCAAGTCCTACCACTATATGTAAAGAATTCAATTAATAATAAAAAACAAAAAAACTTACGTAAGGACTCAGTAATAGTCCACACATCAGCATCACTAGTAGTGGTTTGTGGATGCTCTGTTGAGTGGAAATCGGTGGATGACGACATGCTCGAAGACGAAACGCCACAATCTCGCTCCTGTACAGAGAATCGCGCCACACCTTCGTATACGCGAAACGAGACTTCAGCTACACATTTAGAGGTATCGGTCTCGTATACGACAAAGTGGCATGATTCGTGCATGTGACACATGGTACATATTTGGAAGCCACCGCAATCTATGAAATAAACATGAGTAATAGTCATAAGTTCATAGAATAACTTACCATTCCTCATTACATGTGAAGCACCCAAAAAAATAAAAATAAAAAACAGCATCGTGGTTGTATATATATATATATAGGGTAAGTTGTCTATTAAAACTAAACCCCCGGCAATGTTACCTAAGAAGCGGGAGAATTAACTAAGAATTGGATGACGATACTAGTTTACTTTAGTGACCGCAAGGTGACATTGTCGTACTGTCGAAATAAACCAACAGGTTTTCCAGTTTCGGAAATCCGAGATAAAAATGACACTAGTGTGTATTATGGTTTCAAAACGTTCTCGGAAAACGAATGACAA